>CM059217.1:24384398-24529398 GCA_030347435.1 Clarias fuscus
ACGGATTACATTTTTGCAAATATAACTAAATAACTGAGTTATTACATCAAAAAAAGTCATCTTTGTAACGCGTTACACCCAACACTGTTCAAATACGTACTAGTTGGTAAATAGAAGTCTGCATGCAAAATCTAGTATCACCTCCATTTTTAAAATGATTAAATTTCGTGTGTTTTTTCAGCTTCTTGTTTTTTAATTTTATTATGTTTTAAGTCCAAGCCTCTGTATTTCCTTTCATTTGACTGGCTATTCTTCCAGGCGATATTATTTATAAATATTTATTTATATCGACGGCGGCCGCATCTTTTCAAACTGCCACTCGTGCAGTGTTACAGGGTGGCACAACACACACCGACAAACGTGCTACAAGTTCACGGACACTCGTGATTATTGGCTAGCGTCTGTGTGCTTGATGCGGGAGCGCGGGTATGCTGATGTTTTGTCCTTCAGTCTACTTCAAGATCTATTAATCAATCCTTCTTGTACACTTTTTTTTGTTTACACACCTCTAGTTTGAGTAATGATTTCACTAAGAGAAACCCAAAAGACGTACAGTCAATACGTTTAAATCGTGTGCTTACCAGTACGTAGGTTTAAATTCATTAATTTTTTCTAAATGAAAAGAGCAGCAAGGGAAAATGATGCCCGATACTTAATGAGAGGAAAAAAGTTGAAATGATCAAAAAATAAAAATACTAGGGTTAATCTATAAATATTGGCACCCCGAATGGCAATACATTTGATCTGAAGGCAATCTGTTGAAGGGTTTAATTAAGAATACGACACAAAGGAGTTGTTTGCTCTTGTATTTCACGGATATGCATATGTACTGCAAGAAGATCTTTACGCCTTCGCTTGACGGTAGGAAAACACTGTAAAACAGCTTCAATAGCATCAACGACCTACCCGGTCATCTTTGGTGGTCTCCTCTTTTGGTATTCCACTTCGTCCACGGTCCAAACAGCACCCTTGACGTTCTCCACTCGCACGAAGCATTTGTGGAGGCTCAGGTTATGGCGCACGGCATTCTGGGTAAAGAGATTTTTTAAGATTATTATTTATTTATTTACAAATTCTCCAAGGGGGTACAGTATATGAGATAGAAAGGTAGAACTAGAGACTTTAGAGAGAGTAAACTGCACACATTTAAGGTAAAGAGAAAGCGACACTTTCTGTAGGGAGAAATACTGTAATACAGAGAGAGAGAGAGAGAGAGAGAGAGTACTGTAGGGACAGAGAGAGAGAGAGAGAGAGAGAGAGAGAGAGAGAGAGAGAGAGAGAATACTGTAATACTGTAGGGACAGAGAGAGAGAGAGGGGGCACAATAAGAGTTGGTCATGTGATATTGCTTGAAATGCAATTACTGTACTGCTTCCTCTAAACAGTCTTTAATAACGGCATAAATCGTATACCTGCTTTCTAATTAAAAGCCTGCTTGTGATGATAAGCATAAAAAAAGGCAGTTCAATGAGGGATGTGTGGATGTGAGTTTATCTCCTCATCTCATATTCCTCCCTGAATACACACACACACACACACACACACACACACACACACACACACACACACACACACACACACACATACAGATGAGCGGGCGATTACGCCTTCCACCACCACTACACACACGCACGGCACCAATTAAGTGCGTATTCCACGAAGCAGTAGTGACACCGGGGTAGCACTGCGTCACACCAGTAGGAGGAGGAGAAGAAGAAGAAGAAGAAAAACTCTCTGTCTCCAAATGCTAAAAGTAAGAAAAAAAAAAGAAAGATGCGCCTTTCTTTCCCCCAGCAGCAAACCCCCATCATTTTTTTTTTTTAAATTTCACTAATCAGCCACTATCCAGAATAACACCCCCGAGGGAAGCCCCTTCCTTTTCATCTGCTATTTGTAGTTTGTTCATGCCCAATTTCATTACCAATTTTAATTCGTGTATAATTAAATCCTGTGTATTTTTTCTGACACGCTCCTTTTTCTCCCCCCCCCTCCGCAGCCCATGAGGGAGGGACTGCTGATGCCGGAATCACTCCTAACCGTAATTACAAGTGCCATAATCAGACGAGGCCTCCCTCCTTTGAATAAATTTCCCGGCGCAGGAGCGATGATGCTTAGTTTTGCAAATTAGTATGACCCCAATTTCAGCCTGCCACCTCGCCAATTTTATTTGCATTCCCATCCGTGATGAAAGACTAATTCTCCCAGTTAAAACATTAGCGGCAATTTAAAGGGGGTCAGCCTCGGCAGACATAAACAAAATGCTTTGCTGGCTGGGTGTGTGCGCGTGGCGTGTGAGAGATGGCATCGTAGATGCTCTGGAGAGGGGCAGCGATATTAGAAAAGATGGAACCTGTGACGTGGGTGTCAAACGGGGCTCGCCTCCTCGAGTGGCGGTGCCCGCACAAAGGGACCGGGCCTGCCAGACGCCATTTTAGCACCTCATCAGGGTTGGTCGATTCGTCTTCCTCTGGCCATATTAACCATTTTATAGCTGGCCTAAACACTGGTCAGGATAATGCAGACAGACGTACGGCTAAACGCTTCCCATCAATTAAACACTCCAGGATACGGGGAACTTTAATGGGTTTAAATTCTGAACAGCTTAGAGAAGACACAAGGAGGCTAAGCAGTGCATCTTCAGCGCGACAGACATCTAATTTACGCTTGAATGCGAAAACCAGACGCAACAAGCCTAAATAAACAGACGTGTTTACAATTAAGTGTCTCCTAGAGCTTCACACTTTAGAGAGTTTTTTCCCCTCTCTGATGGTGGGAAAAAAAAGAAGAAAAAAAAAGATTTACTGTTTAGATTTGAAGTGTAACAAGAAACACTTGACCTGAGATCAAACAGTCGTCTGCAAACGTACGACAAGAGTGTGTGCTGCGAAGAAGAGCAGTAAGATTTATTGATGCGAATCATGGTTCTAGGCAAGGTTCATCTTTGCACCTAAGGGACAGCCTGTGACTGATCAATGACTTCCCCCTGCTCTTTCCATGAAATATGAATGGTCATTAACCGTGCTGCAGAACATAGAGCCCCATTTCTATATTTAATACCATGGCTAAACGACCGGCGAGAGAAGGAGAGCGAGAGAGAGGGATTGTGCGGATATATTACAAAAGAGCAAGAAAATGGGAGGAAGACAGTGGCAGATGAGAGCACGAGGAACTGCGCCTATTAATTGTTAAATTTCATAAAAGTGAAATGAGACGTTACAGATATTCCAGCCACCTGTCTTCGCTTTTGCTTCCCATCATCACTCCATCTCTGACCTCTCTAAGGGTACGCCGTTGCTCTTTTTTCTTCTTTTCGCCCTTTTTTTCTCCCCTTGTACAGAAAGCATCTGCAAGACTGCAAGGCTTAAAGTGGCCTTAAAATGTTTTGAGGTTTGCAATTTGATGCTATATCATCCAAGAAAGCAATACGGAGGAATGCAGCGAATGCAGGGTCGCTAAAGGGAAAAGAAGTGAGAGAGAGATGGAGAGAGAGAGATGAAGTGAGATGCAGTTTCTGTTCTTTTTCACTATCAGGTCTCTCCTGTCTATGTAGTAACTGAATCACATGTGATTTAAAGCGTGTTATTCGACATCAAACACACACACACACACACACACCCACACACACATACACACACGAAGCAGGGATCTGTGTAGACAAGCTGTAGTGCCCAGAGGAGTGCCAGGCTCCTGGGGAGAGATGCAGGGCTGCGATAGAGCGACACGGTGGAGCAGAGCAGCGCGGACGCTAATCAGCAGGCCGAATTAAACCAACTGATAAGCGAGCGACGTGCCCGCGGCGTGATAAAACAAAGCTCTGTTTGTGTATGTGTGTGTGCGTGTGTGTGGAGACACAGTTATGAGAGACAAAGCACGAGTCCTGGTCTCATGAATACACATACAGTACAGTAAAAGGAAATCAGCTATCCAAACGTTCAAACTTTAAGGTCTGTCAGTTTCCCACCAGTGACGTCTAACTGGTGCTTAATGA
Organism: Clarias fuscus; assembly: GCA_030347435.1. Classification (NCBI taxonomy): domain Eukaryota; kingdom Metazoa; phylum Chordata; class Actinopteri; order Siluriformes; family Clariidae; genus Clarias; species Clarias fuscus. The sequence continues at coordinate 24,388,387 of CM059217.1, forward strand.
GAACCAGGAAATTGTGGTACACAAAGCTTTTCCCAAAACATCCATGAAACGAAACTTTAACTAAATGAAATATGGCTTTACTTCCAATGAGAACGAGTTTAGACTTTCAAGAAGTCCTCAAGGGTTCTTTAGATAGTTGAGAGGTTCTTCACATTTTAAAAGTGTGTTCTACCTGAACCCCTGTGTGACCGGGAAGCACTTGAGGAAATCTACGGATCTCTATTGCACCTGTAAGGTTTTCCCATGATTTAATTTTTCTTTTCCAAATGTCTTGATTTAAAATAAATAAATAAATAAATTTCCAGACAGTTGGATAGGGCAGTTTGATTGTTTTTGATTCAATTTCACATGACTTTATAACAAAAGGTAAAAGGTTCACAAGTAAGCTGAGGTTATAGTATGTCATCATACAAAGTGTATTTCTTATGCACTTTTAAAACGAAAGTCCTAACTATAGTTTGACAAAGAAAACCCTCTGTTTTTAGTCAAGGAGTATCGGCTTACGATCTAGGGACTAACAGCTACAGAAGGCGGAAATGACAAAAAAAAAAAAAAAACAGGCCCCTAATACATTTTTTCTTCTCTACCAAACACCAGGCGGAACGTTGGCCTGCTTTCTCTCCGACAGTCACACTATCAGGAGACAATAGGGACGGCGGATCGGGGCAACACAAAAGAGCGGGATAGACAGAACGGAAAAGAAAGCAGGCGGGGTCGTGCCCTGGCTGGCCGGGAACGGAGTTGGCATCATTAATTATGGCTGCATGTTATCAGAATGTGGCCCTTGGCACACGGGGCAGAATTTACTACTGTTTGCATCAGGCAGAACAATGGGGCTGACTCAGTGCGTCTGCGGTTTAGCCCGTGTTGCTAGGTGGAGGAAAAGCAGCCGGGCTTACAGGCAGGACGCTTACTCAATAAAATGACCGTATGAAACATGACTCAATGGATAAATCAGACAAATAAACTACACTCATTTAAGTGTTTTCTTAACAGTGCCAGGTAATTAAGCTATATCTAGATCTAATGTGAGCAAACACCAGGCATATACTGTAGAATGAAAAAACTAAACAAAAAAACAACAACAAACTTTTTATTTTATTTTATTTTTTTTTTATGGAAATCTGCTCATTTTATAGTGATTATAATGATTTCATGTCTCACCTTCCAGGTCGCTGTATTTCTCCTGAAATAGGCGAACATTCGTGTAAACCAGTTGTAGATCTCATTGAGAGTCAACTGTCGCTCAGGGGATTCAAGAATAGCCTAAAGAGAGAGAGCGAGAGAGAGAGAGAGAGAGAGAGAGAGAGAGAGAGAGAGAGAGAGAGAAAGTGATTGAAATGTCTGCTATTAGAGACGCATTAGCTGATGAGCCATCTGCAGTCACTGCGTTAGAACTGGAGGTGTATGTTTCAGCATGGCTGACGCTGTGCTTTGGAAACGATCATAAATCCACAGTTATGAACACTCACACACACACACACTCACACGCACACACCTCTCTTTCTCTTACTCACAGGATCAGAACTCAGACGCAGAGTGCAAAGATCCAAATCTATCACTCTCACACACTCGCTTCACTATTTCTATCGTAGAGGTCTTTGTTACACGTGCAATATAGCAAAAGCTTACTGTATGTGGGTGACTTTTTATATAGTTATAATACGCTTGAATGCAATGCGTGAGTGTTAAATGGCTGGACGGAGTGGACTTACATGCCGTATCAGAGACGCGTACGTGAATGGAGGTCTGACGTCAGCGTTTTTGTAGAATTCACAATTCTGGGCGAGCTCTGTCAAAACACCAACGTACAGCTGTGTTAAGAACGTCTTTTAACACACACAAACAGGTGTATATCGTAATTGTGTGGTCGATGTGTACAAGAACGGTGTGTGTGTGTGTGAAAGTGTGTGCGTGCTGACCAGATGCAATGGGGGTGCAGTATTTGTCGGAATTGCGCCGGCGGATGGGACCAACACCGTGTAGGCTGGAGGAGCTGATGACGGACGGGCCCTGCCTCAGGGGGGTGATGGGAGCCGCAGCCGAAGTGGGGGGGTGAGGTAAACCCTCGGGGAATGGATCGCTGTCCCGCTTCAACAGAGAGGCGCTCGACGCCAAGTTCAGCTACAGAGAGAGAGAGTAACAAATTAAGCTCTTTTATTCTGTCTAGGTCCAAATAAACTTTTATCAACGTCTAAATCAACTCTTTCAGAATGATAAAGATAAGTTACTGTTTTTGCAACTGAACCATTTTTTAATAATAATGATAAAAAATAAAAAACTTCACCATCATTTTTCTCCATTATTACAAATGTCATTTTTTTCGTATTGAAAAATAACTGTATAACGAACAATAAAGTCGTCTTTAACATTATATTTCAGCGATTTATTTAAAGTCATTTGGACATTTTGCTGGCAAAAACTGTCAAAAAAGTGTAATAAAATTTATTTTTTATGACTGAGAGAAAAGAGATTTATGTGCCTATTTCCATAAATATTATTTTGTCTTCCTAATAATCTTTTAACTAAATGAAAGTAAAAAAAAAAAAATGTGTAAAATTTACTGTGGTCAAGAATTGGTAAGTGATGAAATAAAATGGAGGCTGAATCAATTGTGTAAATTTGGATCCTTCCTCTCACCACAAAGCTCCTCAGTCGACCACAAAATTGTTTTTTAGAAGTTCAAACACGTCTGGTTTACAGGATCATGCTATCCCGTTTCACTGCAGCTTTGATTCTTGCACGCCGTGCTGTACAATAATCTCCTGCCTTCTCATTACAGCGCAGGGAAATACAATCGCCGTAAATTCGCTATCGCTCCCATGCTGAGAGCCGAGACCCACGCCAGTCACGCCAGGGCCAGTTGGCACGCGGGCTCCATTATAAGACGATCCGCTAAGATGGGATTTTTTTTTTCCTTTTTTTTAAAAAATCCCTTTGTGCATCTTTGACACGTGTGCGTATGCGCCAAAGCTCCTTAGTGGCGCGCAATTAGAGTGATGCAAAAGGAACAAAAACAAAGCAATACAAAAGGGAGGAGGAACACAATCTGGCAACAAACAGCACGTGGCTGTGGTTAGCCGCCCTCGCTAGCGTTGCCCAATTAGCTACGGCGGGCGTGCGGAGGAGCGCTGGGAGATGGAGCGAGGCTTTTCCAGGGCTGCTTGTTTGCCTCTAATTAAAACCATCACAAGCACGTGCAATAACGGAGGAAGGAGGGGCAGGAGGTGTAGCAGCAATGGGTTTGAAGCTAATATGGCGAATTAAACCGCACCACCCCTCTTACCCACCCTTTTTTTTTTTGCCTCTCCTCACCTCCTCTCTCCACCAAGCCAACCTGGCCCATCTCCAGTAATTAGAGGGGCAAAATTGTTTAACAGGTACTTAATTAACACTGGCGCTGTGCCAGCTTGCCATGATGCCCGCTGAACAGGCGGGACTGAGGATGACGTCCTCGCGAGGGACGACTCCCGAGCTCCTCCTCTTCGCTAGCTCGCTGGGCCTCTCTCGCTTTCTCTCGGCGGTGATCCAGTCCCGACTTGGCATCCCATTACCGTTCTTGATGGGACCCCGTTGCGTGGATTTGTCTCCAAACAGAACAGGAGACGCCGCCTATTTTTCCGCCCCTCTGTCCCGCTTTTTATATCCCTATTCCAAATTAAGACACTCCAGTTCTAATTGTCAATTAATTTCAACATCTTCATATTTTAATAAGACTCCTCATCAATCTCGGCATGAAATATTCATTAGACACCTAATCACTGCGAGCTGGGCTTGGAGGACAGAAAAAAAAAATTATACGGAGCTTTGTATTAAGTGAAGGTAGGCTACATTACTTTCTCTTGCTCACTCTCTCTCTCTCTCACACACACACACACATACACACAGACAGCACACACAACCGCAAGTCATTTCATTTGTGCAGGAGCACAGACTAGTCCAGCTGTAAGTGATTACTTGGTGTATGTAGAGCCTAACACCGAGCCTGTGTTTAAACTGCATTTGAGATGCTTGTTTAGACACACGATTAATGACTCAAGAAAACATGTGTACTTAGATAATCGGTAAACATTTAAGCCTTCGTGTTGCATACCGTAACATTCAACAGACAGGCCAGGTCTTATTATTTTTTTTTTCCTCCCTTGGCTCTCTAGAAACTAGTGCAAGCCTTCAAAGGCTGCAGACAGCAGAGAAGGAAAAGAGCAGTTCCTGCAAATGCCAACAGAGGGCACTGTTTTTACTTTGCACATACACTAGACACTACATTACACTGAGACTGATGTGTGAGACTGAAGTTCTGACATGTTGGACCATATTTTAGCAATTTTAGCAATTGTGTTAATACCTAATGTATTTATTTTGATTTGTGGACATGGACACAACTTCAAATGGTCCTAAAAGAGGATGCAGCCAAAGATGCAGAGGTTAAAGGTCCTGCACGTACCGGTTGGTTGAAGGGCTTTGGCTCTGATGGACGCATGTGCAGGTGGGTCATCATGGCCTGAAGTCGCTCGCTCTCCTTGGCCAGCTGCAAGTAAGCCAAAACACACACACACACACACACACACAATTTATTAATTCAATAGTTCTCAGTGAAATGTACTTTACATAAATATATATACTGTATATATATATATATATATATATATATATATATATATATACACTTTTTTTTTTTTTTTGATACTGTGATACTGAAATCAGGACTGTTTGAAGCCATAAGAGAAGGTCTGATTATTGATTATTATTATTATTATTATTAAATTATTATTATTTTTAATTTTATTATTTTTTTATGTATTTTTTTATGTTTGGACAAATCAGACTCAGTCACTTGCAATTAATAATAATAAATAAATAAAAAAGATCCTGCCCTGCTTTAGGATTTTTTTGTGTATTTATATTATTTTTATTTGGCTCATGTCATTCTACTCTATTTCTCTAGGGGAAAAAGATGCCTCTTGTACATTCTTCTAGATTATGTCACATCAAATCAGATATTAATTCACATTATGGGTTGTTTATTACTGTACCATGTTCGATTGCTAAGATATAGCCAGTGCAACTTTGTTTAAATGATGATGTGATGTAGTAAGAAAGAGGGAACCCTCATCCTTATTTTGTCAAAATATATTTTGACAAAAAAATAACGTGGTTTAATAGTGAAAAATGTTAGATGTTTGTCTATCACAACTTTAGTAACCAGCTTAGACAGGGTTCATTAAAGTGCTTTAAAATCACGTTTAACATTAAAACTTTCTTTCCTCAGTTGTTGATTTTTTTTTGTTTTTGTTAAAATTAAAATGCTGATATATTTTACCTACTGCACTCTATTGGACATAGCGCAAAACTAACCTGTACGACCTAATACCTGACTTGATAAGCCGGTCACATATGACCTGATCTATACGGCTATATTGTATTTCTAAATATATACTGAATTTATAGCATGTTTTATATATTTTGGAACATGAGCTGTCAGGAAATTGGGCCCATCATCAATCTACTTTCTATAACGCCTAAGGAGAAATGAGAGGCAACAAGAAACGAGAGAACATGAGTGAAAAGGTGAGAGAGAGACAGAGCAGACAGCGAGGACGAGGGAATCTGGATTTCTTCCTGCAGGTGTAATTATGAATCCAGTTATTCTCGCTTAGAATAAAACACCCTGAAAACCTTTCCCTCCTGCGCTGTCTCTCTCTCTCTCTCATGCTCCTGCAGCTGTCCTCATCCGTGCTCGTCCTCATCCGTACACTCTTAACAGAAACACGTTGATCAAATATGTGTAATTGTTGACATGGTGATAATTTTTGTGAGCGTTTTTTTCCCCTTTTGAGACAATTTGACTGATACTGTGTTGAAGATTTTTGGAAGGAGTATCACAAACACAAGAAACTTCAAGACAAAAAAACAACAACAACAAAAAAAACATGCTGATTAAAATAACAGTTGATGAGTGCTAAAAGGTTTCCTAAACATAACTATAAATGACTAAACAATATGTTTTTTTTTATTGAAAGAAATTTGCAACCCATTTGTGGTAAGAGAAATATAGAAATTCCATATGTTTTAATTTGCACATATTTGAAGAAATATAATTATGTACAATTAAATATAAATCAGCAGGCTATGTGTAAATCTTACTTGTACAGAACTAAATGTAAGGATGAGCAGATTTTTGTATGTTTTGTATCAAAACATATTTGAAATTAAAGTGACTAGCTTGACGACAACGGTAACAGTAACTTATTTTTGAAAACTTGCTTTTTCAAATTACCTAAAAATTTTTTTTTATCAAGTCACAGATAAATGGATGAATAATAATAAGAAACTGCATTACTGATTCGGTAGCATAGAACCAATCAGACACCCTGGCCAGGTAAATTGAATACCAATGATACTGTAAATTACTGTATATACTAGTGAAGTGGTGACGAGATCATGGACACCCGAGCCTCACTCATGTCCATGGGGACCAAAGGCTAGCCTGTCCTGTCTGATCCCACAGGAAAGCCAATGCACCATAAACTGCAGAAAAATAAAATGCCGGCCAGGATAGAAAGACCGGCCTCGAATTTCCCAGATCTCAATCCGATCAAGTAAATCTAATCCATGGAAGCGCCACCCCGCAACCCACAGCACCCAAAGGATCCGGCGCCAACATCCTGGTGCCAGAACCCTAAAACCTGGGTGCTAATATTTTTAATGTTACGGCTCATCATGTATGACAACATGAATATTTTTCACATTTCCAGGAGACTGCACTGTAACTGTTCTGCAGGATTTAGTGTATGGTTTATAACAGTATTATATGATGTAATGCTTTGTAATGCCTGCAATGATTTCCATAACTGTTTAAATAAACCCAGTTCCTGGTAATGCGCTCAGACCTCTGGACCTGACATTATGGTTCTATAAAGTGACAAAACCGTTTTTTTTTTAAATGAACAACAACTCATTCCATATTTCCAATATACAGTGCAGTGCCACTGCAGTCATGACTGAAACAACCGGCTTAATCCGATTTGGAAATTCCAAACAGTGCAATGTACAGGCTCTTCCAGCTGAAGGAAAGGTCCCTGCTGTAAAACCCTTATTTAAGGATAATTTTCCTCTCTCTATTTTCCACTCTGTTTTCGTTCTGCTAGCTCAGGCCTGTTTATTTGCCCATTAGCTGATCTGTGTGTAATAAGGCGGCGATCAACCTTGGAACAAGATGGAGATAAACACCAGAGTACTTTTTACCTCAGTATGAACCTGTAAGCCGGATCATAGTTGAGCAATGAACACCAGCATAAAAAAGTATAGAAATACATACTCCTATTAAAATAAGCTAAGGTGCTAATTTAAAAAAAATGAAGTTCTAATGTGTAACCCATCAACTGGGTTATCTCACTTCTCTTTCAGAAAGAAAAAGGACCCTCTCCGTGCTCTGACAGCTTACCTCATTCATGTCACTGTGCATTACAGTCTGCAGCTGCATGTGTATGTGTGTGTGTGTGTTTCTTTCCCAGGCTATGTTTCTGGTAGCCTCTGGGTTTTTCTTAATTCGACCTAATGGTGTGTCAGTATGGGCTATCCTTAAGCGTCACTACACACTCTCCAGACAGCATCAACATCCAGTCGGATCACTCACACAGACATGGGATAACATCTCACCAGTTTGATGTGTGCTGAATATTTGACCGACGGATGCGTTTTAGCAGTCACTTTGACCTGAAGGAAGCGTTTTTTTGGGGGGTTGAAAGCAATATAAGGAATTAAACTAAGGGAAAAAATACCACAGCATAATTCCTAATATCCAATATTATTTTGGATAAATTTCTACTACACAGTTATATTGAATGTTGAATAACATACAGTAAGAAACAACTAGAAATGGTCAGTCTGTCACCAGCCTTTCGTCCGGCTGTAAGTGATTACTGTAGTTTCCTGTCTCTTGAATTAAAAAAGACCAAAAAGCAGCTTGTCGTCTTACTGAAGATCTGAGAAAGCCCTGACACTGGAGACTCACTCCATAAATGTTAAATAACTGACTCCTTTCAGAAAGCTTCACCGTATCAGATCATAATTTCCTTTTTTAAATTTGTGTGTGTATGGGTTGTTACTATAGAAGCAGAAATGCATTAATACAAGTGCGTGTACTGTATATAAATTTAGAACTACTTTTCAGAGAGCTGCTAGTGTGCATAAAAAAACAACAACTCATCAACACCTTGTGAACAATCGGATTCAAGAATTTAATTTGCGGTTGTAAATCAATTTGAATTTCATTTCCTTGTAATACCAAGTACAGCAAAATAGGTTAGGTGGATCACTTTTAAAAGTTCTAATGTCTATGTAACTTATTCTTTAATATAATGCAATTAGTGTGTGTTTGCGCATACGTGTGCGCATCTTACCTGTATCTCCAACTGCTGAACGACCTGCATCTGCACCCGACACTGGGCTGTACTGCGGTCGTCCAAGGCATGTTCGTTGTTGAGGTGCCTGACAGGGAACAAGAGAGAAGACATCCGAGTTAGCTTGCCTAATGCTGCATCAAATTAGCTTATTATTAAATAAGTATTAAGTTTTCTTATTAAAATTATCATTATACAAAATTTTAACAGCAAAAGGTTAACGTATACTTTGCAAAATTCTTTTTAATTGCTTTAGAGAGTATTTCTGATCTAAAACCTGCACTGCCATTCATGTGCAGTACATAAATGATGCATTATGGATAATATACTGTTATCTAGCCAGAAATCTTCTTAGCTACTACCAGTGATTCTAGATGACTTTATAAATAAATAAACTGACTTTTGGACATTTTGGACAGTCCATCTGCGACATCCATCTTTTCAATGGGCGGTGATGAAAACTAATAGTACAGCACAGTTTATCAGCAGTACACAATGTTTCTGCAGTAATGGTTTAATCGATGCTGAATAATCGTGAGAATCCCACAGCGAGATGTATCCACATAGTCGGTTGCACAGCTTGACGAGAAATATTATCTTTTTTTTTTTCTCCCCCCAGTGCAGGGATTTTACTAACATCTAAAGATTTGCATTCACATCACAGAATCAAACCATTAATAGAAACTTTGTTACACATTCCTGATACATTCATGCCATAAAAATATGAGCATCACTTAATCAATACAAATACCCAGTGAAGATATATGAGTGTGTGTGAATGTAAGGTAAAAGCGAAAATCTCATGTTACAAATATTAAAATTCATTTGTTTCATGGTTCTACACAATAATAATAATAATAATAATGCCTAAAATTATATATTAAAAAATGTTGTTATCTTGTAACTCACAGGTCTAAAAACTTTTAAACAGTATTATAACTACAGTTTACTCACTATTATTGGCAAAATGATACAGAACAGCAGGAAACCGCACTCTTTGGTGTACAGTAAGTGCTTCCTCTCAGATCATAATGCGACGATGAATGGGTGTTTTATTAAAGGTGGGGTTATACCTTGTTATACTAAATAAAATAGAAGATAAACTTCCAGAGAGTCCTAGTATTAACTCTAATACGATATACAGCGATCAGCAATAACGTTAACACCACCGCATGGTGAACTGGATAACATTGATCATCAATTATACACCAGTAAACTGGTGACACAGGTGAAACTATGGGCACCCAAGGCTCATTTATATCAAAGGCTAGCCTGTCTGGTCTGAACCCACAGAAAAGCTAATTGAGCACAAATTGCTGAAAAAACGTCAATGCTGGCTATGATATTAAAGCATCAGTGCATCACAGCTTGCTGTATGTTGCTGCAGGAAAATTCCCCAGATCTCATTCGGACCGAGTATCCATGGAATGCACCGGACAAACAAATCTTATTCATGGAGGCATCACCCGAGGATCCGCCGCTTACCGCCTGGTGCCAGACACCACATCACTCAACACCGTCTTGTGGAGCGGGCCAGAGTTGCCCCGGCACACCGGGGGAACCTATACAACGCTGGAATTAATGTTTTGGTGTATTTGACCTATGGTGCCTAATCAGGGTGGTAAAAATATTTCTCTATTCACTAAACATTAATTAATTATTAAATAATTTTGATCAACAAATTAATTATTACTTAATTAAATTTTCCAAATATTTAAACTTATATGTCAGCATCTTAAATATTTTTAAAACACATTATTTGTTGTAATAAAATCTTAAAAAAACACTTTTCACCGAACCCCTCCTTCGTTTAAAAAAAAAAACGTAAATAACTAAAAACCATGAGTTAAACACTACAAACAGAAAACCACACTTGAAACTCTATCCAGCTTCGCCTGTAGACTTCGAGATCATAAATATACCCAAGGGCTTAAAGGGAAATCTGGCAACATGCTGAGGCATCTTTCACTAACGCATCTGCCTTTACCCTTTACATCTGCTGTCTGCCTCCGTTTAGCACACTCAAACACACACAAACACACACGTACACAATTTTAGGACTGCTTGCGGAGACAGATTAGGGCGTGTGCAGCGTGTATTTAGTGCTGCAGCCACCGCAGCCTGACAACACACACAAACACGGAGGTCGCATCCAGCGAGGATGTCCCGGCCAAGCATGACTTCATACAAACAAACAGCCACATCAAAAAGTCCGGCCGCTTGATAGTTTGATTATTTTCCCATTCGTCGAGGCGGCTTGTGCCCGAGCTCTTTCGGGCCCTGCGTTCAAGGAAACGCTCCACAATGGCGGATTTCCCCCCAAAGAAACACTTTTCACCCAGTGTATAAACTCTATTTCCTCTAGTGTGAAAATATAAATAATATTAGCACATGAAAGGGGGGCAGTGAAAGAGTATAGTATTGTGCAGTATTGCGTGTGTGTGCTTGGGTGTGGGGAGCATGTAACAATATAGTGTGGGGCGATTGTTTTGGGATAAACATTAGGAGGGGAAACAGGAATACACACCTACACACACACACACACACACACACACGCACAAACCATTTCTTTTTTTCAGTTTTTGTATGGACTCTTAAATAAGCAAGTATGATAACCCAGTCACGTCTCTTATTAAAAGAAAAGAAAAAAAAAATCTAAAATGTCACAGATGTCCAGGTCCAATCTTGGAAAAGCAATAAAGACAGGATTTTTTTTTTCTCCTTCTTTCAATTTGAATGTGTTTTGAGAAATAACAATAATAAAAAAGAATCAGGCGCTGCGGATCATGACCTTCATGAGTGGGAAAGGCGAATTATAAAAACACCTGGATATGATATCATTTGTTTTCAGAGAACAGTCAGTAAATCCAGTTCCCAATCAGTGAGTCGTCCAAACCGTGTTTTTCTTCGTGAAGCAATCATTTACCTCTCGGAGAAAACAAAACAAACACATGACGCCGCGAGAGAGAAAGAGCGAGAGCGGCGGAGAGCTGACGAGCTGAAAGAGTGCGGGAAAGTGTGATGAAGTCACAGCCAGAGGAGTGTACCGCATCCAAGTCGAAAAAAAAAAACAACAAAAAAAAAAACAGAGAATGTGGAGTAATGGGGAATTTGGAGTGAAAAGCACACACTGAAGAGACTAAAAGGCTTGTGTGTAAAGTGTGGAGTGAGTATATTTGTGTTAGTGTATGTAATAACTGTGTGCAGCGTATGCAAGAACTGGATGTTAAACTGTAAAGGGCAGGATAGAGGCATGCTGGGAGAGATCACAAGGTCTCCCGTCATTCGCAGTTACAGGAAACACACACACACACACACACACACACACTTTCCACTTTATAATTTGCTGATACAGTACTCATTTGCCCACTAAGCCACTGACAGCAATGTAAAAAAAACAACAAAAAAAAAAACACACACAGGTGTGGGGGAGGTCACATGACCACACACCTGGCGGGATGATATTACCCAGAGTTCAGAGGTCATGAGAAAACCCAAGGAGGAGAGAAAGATGAAATAAAGGTGTTTTTGGATGTTCCTCAGTGGAAAGAAGGTTTTCTGTCCTCATGCTTAAGCTCCATAAAGCATCCGCTCTCGTGTCCAAAGGTTCGGGGGATTAGTTGATCCTGCGGGGAAATCCTGATCTTGAAAACCGAAGGCTACATCACACACACACACACACACACACACACACACACACACACACACACACACACACACACACACACACAGACACACACACACACTCATCCTCCTGTTCTCACTGTGCTGAGTCATATCTCATAAGCACTGATCTGCAAATCACTTTCGTTCTAAATCTCCTGCGATCGTTCTACTCATAGGGGAATTCCCGCGCCATCGCAAATCGTTCATCCTCTGATCCCGGAGTCTTCACTTATCTCTCCATCACTTAGTGATTGACGTACACTAATAGTGTAAGAATTTTTTTTTCCCTTCCATTTTTTGTTTGAGGCAAATCGTGAGGACGGAGACGTGAGGAAATTAAATGAAAACAATGATGTCATATGCTCCACTAAGCCAGACGCAGATAGCTTCCCCCCCCCCCCCCATTCTACATGTGAATGATGATAAAAACATGATCTCACTCTTAGCTTTCCCTTCTCTTTTTTCCCCCCCTCTCTTACTCTCTCTGAACCGAGAGACACACCACATGCTTTATGGCATATAATAAACAGTAGCCGCACATTTTTTTTCTTCCTTCCAACGAAGCCGACAATGAGGTACTGTTTACTCGCAGGGATCTAAGCTGCCTTTACGACGACTGAGAGAAAAAAGTCGAATGCCAACAAAAGGCCTGAGTATTCTAACACATGTAGTCTGGACATGCCAGAGAAAACTGAAGATCATTAAAGAGCTCAAGGGCAGGAGAGTGAAAAAGAAGCAAAAGGATGGGGATTAGTCGTGAATGGGTGTTTTATCAATCTTGCACTACTCTATAAGAAAGACAAAACAGCAGAGGAACAGACGCTACAAGTGGCAGGCGGCCAGACAGATCTATAGAGGAGGAAAAAAAAGTGAGAAGGGAGGGAAAAAAAGAAAGGAAAAAAAGCCCACCCTATGCTCACCCTATGCTATCTGATAGTGATGAATAAAAACCGCTGGCTGGGCCACGAAGGGCAGGATTGACAGCATTATCTGTCCTCCCCCCCCCCCCTCCCGCCCTTTCCTCGCTCCTTCCCTCCCTCGTTTTCTTCCCTTCTCTTTCTCTTCCTCTATTTTCCCCCAACATCCCTTTTTCTGCATGCCCCGGGGCTCTGTGAAATGAGACACCGCGCAACCAAACAACAGCTTTGCTCTTAAAACTTTCCCAGACTCCCCGGCTCTTTGATGTTTGTGTCAGCAGCCGTCATCTCTCCGCCACTCCAGCTCCCCCTAAACCCCTTTGCTTGCACTGGGCGCTCTCTTCAGTCCAGTCGCCAGGGACGCTGGCGGGAAATTTGAATAATGTCTTGGAAGAGGCGGAGCCCCTGAGCCCGAGGCTAAACCTCTGCGTATAAAATGGGCTTACTGTAGGTGGAAGAGACACTTGATGTGTTTGGGGTTAGTTAGACCTGCTAAAGTGCACAGATGATAATAAATAAATGGAGCGAGACCCAGAGAGATACGAGCTGCGTCCAGAATACGCTAATTGATTACTGTGAACTGTATAATGCCTTAGTACATCATGTACTTTAATAAATAATATTCCTTGTAGCCTACTAGCAATATTGTATATATATATAATATAAATGCTAGACATATTCACTTCAGAATTACCACAGATTTGTCTACGTTTGTCTGATATTTTCAGTCACCGTGACTTGAAATTGTTTTTAATTAACGGGGACAATACAGATAAATGCTGCTACATAGCTTCCATTAGCTAATTTACAGCCCCTGTTTGTTCTAAGGCCTTTTTTATAGACAAAACAAACTTATAACTAGGTGTACTTAGGTTTCTAAGTGTTTCCATATGATCGTAACCAATGTGTCACAAAAAGTAAATGTAACACTAAAAAGAAACCTGATGTAGTGCAAATGGTTCATTCTCTGTTCTACGTAAAGTTAGCTGACACTGGCAGTTAAATGAGGAACTAATGAAAATAAAACATTAATAATAAATGTATTCATTTAATATGTGACATAACATGACATACACTAGTGCATTAGCAAGCTATTAGTTCTTGGGGATTAGTGTGTTTATAAGGACAACAGATAAGCTAAGCAAAGGCAACATTTGATGGGTTTCACTGCTATACTATGTTCCCATGTTGCCAGCAGTTACCATGTTGGTTTCTTTGTTTATTCATTTATTTATGACATATCTTTCCTTTCAAATCTTTGACCTTTAACACATTTTTGGCAGAATGCGATAGTGAACAAGCGCCTTACACAGCAAAATATGACGCACCCTCCCCATCCTTCACATGGTCGGTAAAGCATGTCTACTGGCTGGGAAAAATAGTGACTGCTGGGTATGAACTAAATGTATTCAATGGACTTTTTGAGGGTGTTAGAGGAGGATGTTTACTGTCTGTTGATTGCCAATGCAGTCACCCCAGTACTGCTGTATGAATGACTATAAAGGGGCACTGTCCTCAACTACTGAAGTGAAACTGGTTAATAGGCAAGAGGCTGATAATGCTGTAGCCTGAACTCTTTGTATTGTTGTTTTTTCTTCATGTTTCATGATTCTTGTTTTTATGGATTTATTTTAAGATATTGGATTGGATATATATATATATAACACTCAATATTACATACAGGTATTGTTGATACTAAATTGCATATTTACTCCATAATTTATGACTGATTTATCAATTTAGGGGTGGAATTATAGTGTTTTGCAAAATTAGACACAATTCACACTGATGTATGCAAAAATATTTAAAAAATGAATTAATATGTTCATTTTTTAAAAACATTTTTGATCAGAGATGCATGCCAGAGTATTTTTTGCACCCCTGCTTCCACAAAGCTGTCGGAATGGATCTCATTTTGCAGTGAAACCCATCATTTGGACAGTAATGGTCTTTGCCTGTGTGTTTTATACCACTGTTGTTTTCTTCGTTTTACTTTATTTTTCCACAGAAGCTCTTTAATTATTAACTGGCACTGACAGCTAACTTTACATAGACCCTTTTCAGAAAACTAGCCTTCCGTGACAGCTGTGATGTAGTTGCGTTTATACTGTATTATAGGTTCAAAATCATATCTAAAAGCAGGCATGTCATTATGTTCATTCCTCTCTACAGTATGTGTCCATATTGCATCACACGGGTTGTACCCAACAGACATGAGCTTATTTTGTGTCACAGGGTATTTTAAAATTATATTATTGGGGTCATTTAAAATAAATTAGTTGTTTGTTTGTTTGTTTATTGGGGCGGTGACATTTTGCAGGGAGGCTTTTCACCAAAGAGATCTGGTGAAAATATATTGTTAGCAGACTTTTTTACTTTTTAAAAAAGACAACAGACATTATTATACACAGATTTAGTGTAAGTAGTATGCATAGTATGAAATCTAGCTGAAAACATTCATCTATTAAGGACTTATATTTATTTTCTGTCACCTTTTAGAGTGACATTTTCTAGTATAAACACATATCTGCAAACTATCCATTTAAAAATAGAAGAAAAAAAAAATAAGGAAAAGAGCAACACTGCTATTGATATTGCCTTCCAGCTTTACTAATATTGTGACAAAGCTGTTATTATATAAACAGAAAGTAAGGAAAGAAAGGCAAATCCAGAAAGAGAAGAGTATACTCAGAAGAGGCTTAGAGGCCTCTAGGGCAGTGCAGCGCCTCAGCCACATATGACAGGCGGACATGTCAGCCCTCTTCCGCTGTGAAGTCTCATTATTTTAACACACAAAGACAATGGCGCTGTTTACGGCCCAGTCCTTGCTCTGATCTGCTCCACTCTTTATCTCCCCGAACCCCCTCCATCCCCAAAGACTGCACTGCGCTCCAAAAGAGCGAGGGATGCTGAGAATAAAGGGGGGGGGGGTAGAGAAGAGCAGAGGGAGCTTCCTTTTTGATGTCTTTGCTAGCGTCCAAGAAACAAAGAGCTCTAATTGTAAATGAGCTAATTAAGTAAGCTGCTAACGAAGCGTGAAAACAATTTGCCTGACCCGGCAGAGGGATGCTGGTAAGGAGGGAGAGAGAGAAATAAAGAGAGAGAGAGAGAGAAAAAGAAAAAGGAAAAGATCGGAGTAGGGAGTTAATCAGGGCCTGGCAGCTTCAAGAAATACGGCTACCTGATGACACACATAACCGCGCACACACATACACAAAGAGGGAGAAGAGGGCAACAGGAAGGAAAAGGGGTTTTCAAGGGATATGTCACACCATGGTTGCTCAGTAGGGCATGACCTCTAGACGTGTGTAGACTGGCTTCCTGTTCAAGTGTTAAGTGCCTCTTTTGGGAAAGAACTCTAAAAAGAAGCTAAAGACGGAGTGGGAGAGAGAGAGAGGGAGAGGGAAAGAGAGAGAGAGAGGGAGAGAGAGAGGGAGAGAGAGAGGGAGAGAGACTTCACCAGAATCAAATTTCTGACTTTTTCACCTCCACGATTCATTCATTTAGTCAAAGGGGAAAGCAGAAGTGAAATGAAAATGTAAAGAAAACCCTTTTTTTTTTTAAAATCCTCATGTTCTCTAGACTAGAAACCAATGTGTGTATAAGCCTGTTTTTTTCCCCATGGTTGTCTTATATGAACATATGTACACATGCATCCGGACTGGGCCACATGCATGTGAAGAGCATTATACACTTGTAGTCATTTAAGTGCCTGAGTATATAGTCTGGGTTATGTTGTAATTAGAAATTTGGAGGAAATCAGCTTGCAACATCTGGACAACCAATGGTCCATGTTGTTTCTGGTTTGCAGCTGTTTTAGCCAAAAGATGCTTTCCAAGATTTGGCATGGTGTTTGGAATTTCCTAAAACTCAACATGGGCAGATAGTCTGGTCAGAAATTCTGGGGGGGGGGGGGGGGGTGCCAAATTTAAATAAATGAATAGCCTAAAATAAGCACATCTCCACACTTGCTCTTGCATTCACATACATTCATATTAGCAGTACAGTAGGTACTGTAACTATACTCATAAAGATGCAAATATATACAGTGGGGGCCAAAAGAGACAAATTTGAAACTGAATGTTTTAGCGACATTCCCATTGTTTTTTATAATGACAATCACAATAATAGGAATAATTAGTTATTTTATACAATTAAATTTTCTATACAACAACCGATATTTAGTATAAAGTCCTCAGAACCTGCTGGATGCGGCTGGGCATGGAGTCACAAAGACGTCTGCAGCACTCTGGAGTCACTCGCTCAATAGATGCCTGCTCGATTGCTTCCTGAAGATCATGTACAGAAATTTGCCACAGCAGTTCGCAGTTCCCTTGAGGACTCCGTAGTTTTAAAAACTGTTGAGGAGAGCTGAACACCTCAGCTTCAGAAAATAAAAGTCCTGCCGCCTATTTGTCCGTCCTTAATTAGTGATAGTGAAACCACCTGTTTTGTGCACAGGGAGAACTACTGTATAATACATGGTATATGTAGAATACTGTTTATGTTGTCTTAATACTTTTGGCCGCCACTGTATATTAATAATACAGTACAAACAATATTAATAGAAATACTTCCTAGAAGCTCAAACAGTCAGTTTAAAAGTTTAAAGGAGAAAAAAAAAACACGAATAAGACATGCTTGGTGCACTACGAGTGCTTCGACTAGCATGGACGTGTGTTTGTACACAACCTTGAATCCCACAAGCGCGAAGAATCTCTCACTCTGTCACAGGCAGGAACATCCTAATCCTCCACCTCGACGTGGAATTCATCAATCCTTCTGTTCAAACATTGCCCCTAAACATGGCTCCTTTCTCTGATCCTTCTGATATGTGTGTATGTGTGTGTGGTATGCTTCTATAAAGCATGATTGAATGTGGACAGCGGAATAGGGGACAGACAAATTAATATCACTCACTTAATGAACTGGCTGATGTCTTCGCAGAGCGCCTCGCAGCCGGGCCACTTACACTCTCCATGGCCGTAGAGTGGGTGTGAAGCTGTGTGTTCCTCGTGGGACGAGCTGTAAATAAAAAGAGCAGAGGAAAGGAGAGGTGTGGTTAGTCATCCATCATTACAAGGGAAAATAAGTAAAACAAATATATGACATCATTTTGACTCACTTATTAGGCATTAATACATCCAGCTATCTATGTCCACAGAGGCACAAAGTATCACGAAATGACTTTTATGCAGGGTTAAAAATAAAATAAATAAAGACTGAAAAATGCACCCAAATTGGGGAATCAAAATAATTAAATAATAATTTTCACACAGATTCAAAACAAATTTCAAACTCGAAACAACTATCAACCAACCTAGTGACTCTCCCCCTGCTTTAAAAAAAAAAAATGTTTATGCAGAGATGTACGTTAAACATATAACACAATGAAAGAATTCAGATATGCCTGTGATGCAAATTTTCACAAAATTCCAGTAGACGAATTTTGCTAATGCTGAAGATGATAAAAAATAAAAATCTTTAAACACAAAAAAGATAATTGTTTCCATGAATCACAAGATAAACGATCCCTTTTGCCATGAACCACAAAATACACCCCCACACACGACGCTATAGCAAGTCACACATCTTTATCGATACAGAAACCGCACTTAACACATTGCACACACTGTGTGAGTGTCACTGCAGTATAACATAATGGCATCCTTAATTGAATTTCATTAACGTGATGTTGTTTTAACATTTGCTCAGGATGCGTTGTGAGAACATACCTGCACACAAACACTTCTAGCATTTTCAACGAAATCTGTTTTAAACTTCACTAAATTGACATTGCTGTCAGTGTACGTACAGTACGAGGCTCCCTTTTCACATTTTGGAAATCACGTAGAGTATACCCAGCTTAAGATGGCTTTTGAAGCACTAACAGAACTCTCTGGTGAAAACGGAGGGGGAGGGGGGGGGGGGGGGGCTGTGTGTGTGTGTGTGTGTGTAGGATAGGACACCCTCGGAGTGCTTGTTTAGTTTGAGACGCTGCCATTGTGTTTGTTGTGGGTGGATCGGGTCTTCTGGTCTGGCTTCTGTAAAGACCCACAGCGGATTAGTGCTCTGTCTCTCTCTCCCTCTTTCTCTCCTCTCATCTTTCCAGCCACGTCCATCCATCTTTCATTTCAGGCCTGGCTAGCGGCCACGGGGCTAGCATGTAACGCAGAAGCCTGGACCGCAGGATCCTCCGTCATGCGCCTGATTTCTGCTAAGCATGAAGAGGAGGGGAAGCTTGCGGTGCTTTCGGGTCTGGGCAGCTCGTCCCGAATCCACATCAGAATGCCGTTTAACGCAAAGCAGCTTGCTTGCAGATGAGGTTCTCCTGATGTGGAGAGCGTACACACGCCGCGTACACGCACACACACATCCACACACATGCTTCTTCTCTTCTGTCAGATGTGCTGGCAGTGGAGAGGCCACTCAATTCAGAAGCTGCTCTGACTCCAGACATTACAAACTACTGGCAACCACACGGTCCACATGCGCCATGCATTAGCCCTGCCGCACTGTTTTTCTTCTGCTCAGTGTGTGTGTGTGTGTGTGCGCCTATATATAAGTGTGTGTGTATATATATATATATATATGGGTTAAAACATCCATGAAAAAAGGTACATACACACTAACTCACTGAACATGGCAGGTGTGTATGTGACTGTGTGTGTGTGTGTACCCACTGAGTACTCTGTAGAGGAGTGCCTTTGGAGTAAGGGTTGAGATGCTCGTCACTGGACTCCCCCTTGGTGAAGGACGAGATCCACTCGAAAAGTCTTGCTCTTGAATATGGAAGGAATTGATCAGAACACCAGACACCCGTCAGAGTTAAACAAATGCGCATTTACACCCAGCACACACACACACACACACACACACACATATATGACTAAACTAGCATGAAGGTGTAAGGGACACTACAGTCACGCCACGTGTAGAAGAACCTGCACGAGCATCGAATATGAAGTTAACCCGGGGCGCTTTACACCCGCGCATCAAATAAGACCCTGACAGCGCTGCCTATGAAATATTAGGGCGAGCAAACAAAACATGCACTTATAAGATACAGACCTTTCGACAGTGTGCCACGTACGCACAACCCGCGCTTGGACTGCGCTATTCGTATCACACTCCAGATGTGCTTTTATTACCCCCTCATCATTTTTTTGTTCAAACTTCCATTTGGTTAATATTTCAGTGTTGCGAGCTCCTCAACACGCAGCCTTACAGTCAGGGTCGAGAGCAAAAGCAGATTTTCGATATTTAAAACACAATAGCTACCAGTAGTTCTTATAAAATGCGCTTTGTACATTCATTCATGTTCAGGAAGCACCTTAACTTGGTCAGGGTCACAAGACGTGTGTGTGAAGAAAGACGAAATGAGAACTCGGTGGGACACGTCCTTTTGATCTAAAATTACTGTTTTGTAAAATGCATTTAATAGTTGAAGAGGTTTATTCTGTATTAATACTAGAGAAAGAGAGAGAGAGAGCGAGAGAGAGAGAACGAGAGAGAGGAATTCGGAAAGCTCGATTCAGAAATAAGGTAAATGACTAGCTCATATCCAATACCAGGACTGCGATTAGTGTACTGTATGTGTAAGGTTTAAAAGACTTCACACTAAGGTTCTCTCTCAAATTGGGTCTTCAATTCATTAATAGTATATCAATCAGATTAGATTTTTTTGTTACTGCAATTTTCTTGTTGATTCTCTTCGATAGTAAAAAAAAAGTAGATTATTTCATAGCTATATTTCTTACATGTTTTAAAGCATAAAAACAAAAAAAAAAGGTAAAGAAAAGTAGAGGTTCATTGAACCATATTTTTATTATCATCCCACCATTTCCACAATTCTCCCTGATGTTGCTATCTGGAATTACGGCTGTCCCAACCGACATCACTGTCTGTGTTTATCTCGTCAAGTGTATTGAAAACTACAGAACATTTCAAATAAACATTAAAAATCCATGTTGATTGTTTAACATTTCACTTCTCGTATGAAGCGATATCTTCCTCTCCACACTCCGGTCCAGTAGGTGGCGGTATTGCAACAACGACTCTTAAACCTAAAAGAAGAAGACGCGTTTTGCGAACCTTGCAAAATTGAAAGTTGCAGGATATGGCGGAGGTTTGCATTTTCACCTAATTTGTCAAATTTAGACTTTTGTTAACATTTGTGGGTTTAACTAAACAATTTACAGAGTGTGAAAAATTGTACTTACAAATAATTTGATTAAACTGCATGGTCAAAATTTTCTTGTAATTTTAATTTAATAAAAAGTACTAATTACAATGCTGATATTAGTTATGGTGTACATGCTAGTGTTCCTGTTGAAAGAACCTCTGTATCAAGTGGTAATGTAAAATAATTAAAAATAAATAAATAAATATACATTTCCTCATTCATTTCATATATAACTTTTTTTTTTACCATCACAAAAAAAAAAGTCTGTTTGGTTTGATCGAAGTGTCCCCAAAAGTAGATGGATAAAAGTTACAGGATAAAAATATCAACATAAATTCGAACCCTCTTTATCTGCATACGTCTCCAAATCAGAGCTGCAAGTCTCACCTGTCTCTCTTTGGAGTGTGCATGTTCTGTCCATTTGGCAAAGGATGATGGGGGATCTGAGGTGAGACTTTGGAGGCCGCGTATGAGGTAGTGTTGGAGCTGTTGGTGCTCAGGTCGAGGCCCTCGTGCTTCATGGGCTCGTCTGCGTTCTGCACGCCCGCCACGTCCTTCCACAGCTGCTGCAGGTCCGTGGGACACATGGCTGTACGGAGGGAAAGAAAGAGAGAGGGAAAGCTTTGTCACACACATACACACACACACAAAAAAAACTATCTAATAGTGACTTCAGCATGCAAAAATACAGGCTTTTGAAGGAAAAAAGAATAAATATAAATATTATAAAAGTATGCTAAAACTTATAAAAGTATGTCCATTCAATATTCGCACCAGAACTTTTAAACTTTTTTGCATTTACACATTCAAGCATATTTTTTCTCTATACTCGGTAACCTGATAACATTTCCTGATGGCCCCTTTAATTCAAACTGAGAAGAAACAATTTAATTTGACAAATCTACTTAATAGGAGTTAAACACAATACGACTGCTTTCAGCACAAGCTTTTGTACCGCAGAGATGTAAGAGCCACAGGTGTGTGAGATACTACGAGTATTCGCTCATGTCACGATTGATCAAGACACCTCGTTTTTTTTTATAGCCTCCTCCCCGCGTCTGCCTTGAACGTGTGCCAGTTGGCACGGAGCGTCTCTCTGCGGGTACATCACAAAGGCCTGGCAGCATGTTGACACTGGTTTGGTTAACTTGTTAAACGGCGGGGATTTGTTAACATCTTGGGAGGGAGACAACAACAGAAAATAAAGGAAAGCGAAATGGAGGTCCACTGAGCCATATTTTTGTTAGTTTCCCACCATTTCCGCCAATTCTCCTTGATGTCCCAACCAAGTTGTCACTGTCAGCGTTAATCTCGTCAGTGTGCTCTCTTGGCACTTTCCTCACTTTTGCAGCCTCCTTCTGAAAACCTGATAAATTTTGGACTTGTTTTTTTTTTCCTCTTACATTTTTTTTTTTGCTTTTCTCCTGCTAACAGAGGAGATGGTTGGTGAGGCAGATTGGGGGGAGTGAAGAAAGACAGGAGGAGAAGAGGAAAGGGGAGTTAATTCCATTGCGTGCGCACACACACACACACACACACACACACACACACACACACACACACACACACACACACACACACACACACCATAGCATGTCTGGCTCAAGCTGTTCCTGAAAACCCACAGCCTGCTACGCTATCACATATGGCAGGGACTTAATAGCAATCCAAATATTATGTCTGGTGCGTCGGCATTCCTGTCTCGGCCCGCGCCAAAACAAAGCCAATGATGGACGGCCGCACTTGCAGCTCCGGGCCTGTTGTTCACTGCCTTTCGGGGAGGGGGACAACCTGCGGGGGCACGGACGAGCCGCTGAGCACTACAAATTGTGGACGGAACATGCAGTGAGCGAGAAGGAGAGAGACGGGGCCCAGAGAAAACTGGCAGCGGTACCAAGCGAAAGAACAACCAGAGTGTTGGAGCAGATCCGGGTGGAGACGGAATGGTCTACCTACAGTGAAGTGTTTTTGTTTCTCGCTTTCTCCCGAACACACATGCATGAAGAGCCAGGTGGGGCATTTCCTCTGTGGCTAGACTTCAGCACTTTCCCCAAATGTCCACAGCCACCCCTCCTCAAACAAATATGCGGCGCACACACACTTCCACTCCGAGACCACCGAGCTAAGCACCCAAGAGAAGCCCATGCAATTCCAGAAATTTCCCTGAAAGCGAAGCATATGGTACTATTTGGCTTTTTTACGACAATAAGAAGACTTAAATATGTCTTACTTACACATTTAAAAAAAATAAATAAATAACATGTCTGCTGCTTCTGATTAATATGCGCGGTCGGACGCAAGCCGTGTAGTCACGGCCTGGGATGACAGACTGTACTTTCGTCAACTTATAAAAGGTATTAAATCTTTCTCTCTTGGCTGACCTGAAGAGATCTGGTCAGGGTTTATGCCCCGCCCCCTTAGAACCTTGAACAATGCAAATGGCCTTAACGAGAGGTGTGAGGTGTAAACTTTCCATGGAAGTGCTTTGTTGGAAATTTATCGGCTTGGCTGGATATGGATTTATTGACCGGATATGGTGGAACCAAGTCATCTCTTGTTGAAATTTGAAAATGCTCAGAGCTTTTGGTAATGTAAAAATAAATAAATAAATAAATAAATGGAATGCCGGATGTCGCTGCCCCCCCCGTGGACTGGAGGACGAAATCCTTTTTAATGGGGCCAAGCAAGACCGGCATGAAGAATGCACACGGTTGGCTGCCTGCTTTTAATGGAAGTCCTCTTATCAGGGAGGGATTGTGGGGGAATTCCATGCGTTGTGGAAGGAGCCTCGACTTTATTGTTTCTTCGATGATGTCAGCAATAGAGGTGAGCATGACTAGAGGAGTGCTGCTGGTCATAAGATCTGTTGAGCTTGACCTCACCGTCCTTCCACCAGATGGGTTTCCTAAGAACAGGCGTCTCCGCATGTGTGTCTGTGTGTGTGTGTGTGTGTGTGTGTGTGTGTGTGTGTGTGTTGTTCCCCCACATTGTGTCTGCGCTACGGAAGCCACTCAGGATAGCACACGACAATCTTACATTATATAAATAATCAGCGATGTCAAGGGCAATAAGAGGGAATGAAAGTTGAACGCTCATTTCGGAGGCCCTCTTTTACTGTAAAAACTCAAGAAGCCTCCTTGTTGGTTCTCATTATGTGTGTGTGTTGTTACACTCGATGCTATCTCGATGAAGCTAAGTGGAAATAAAGGACGCGGGGGAAAAAAAAAAAAAACATATCGGGCTAACTGAAAGCCTCATTTCCTCTGGCTGCTCCCTGACACACGCACGATTCTCCACAGAGACCAGCCAATTTTGTGGCATATTTACCTATTATCCAAATGACTGCCTTCCCCGACCAACAATCACGCATGTCTTTTATCTTTTTACAAGCTGATTAAGTTAACAAGCTTCACATGTGGCTCGGCAGCATGTCCGCGGCTGCGGTTTGCTCTGGGGGTCGGTTGGCGGGGTTGGGGAATGAATCAGGGTAGGGGGATTGTCATCCGTCTCGGGCTAATAGATTGAGACGACTAGAATGAGAGGCCCTGGTTTATGGCTAGCATTATTAGCGTTCAGCACTGCGCACATTCATGCTCATGGCAGGAGGTCAGCTGGTGCCACTGTACATGTGTTTATAGCAAAAGGTCAGATTCTACTGAGCTCGTCTGGCCCGGGTCTGCAGTGACCATCTGGTCCGGTGGAAAGCTAAGAATACACAGAATACACATGCTGTGTTTATTTAGCCTGCTGTATTTTATTTCTGGGCTGGTGTGTGTGGTGAGTCTTCACTTTAATAATCATTTCAAAAGGGGTGTGTGGCATCCCAGAGACTGGGACGTGAGCCGGTGGAAGGGAGTGAGAGAGAGAGAGAGAGAGAGAGAGAGAGAGAGACCACCTGGACCAGAGAATTATGGTTGAGTAGTATTTCAACTTGAGGCTAGAGAAGGTTTCTCCTGTTATCTCTACGAAGGAAAGTTAGCCGAGCCTTTATTTTAGAGTAAAGTGCATTATACCAACACATGTGCATGCAGTGTGTCAGTATTCGGTAAATAAATGAAACTTTGTGTAAAACTTTTGGTCCTTTTTTAATATACAGTACAAGGGGCGTTCAGCTCGAACCAGGACTTTGTATTGTGCAGAATAACAGAACACGCTGGCCCCCAAGGAACACCTTTAATAGCCTAAAACATGTGAGAAGCGAGATCAGGACTGAAGTCCACAGCTCTCAAGTCCACGGCTGAAAGGTTTCCTCGACGTTGGAGATGTTGGAGATAATAGTGGACGCGAGTGTAGAGTGACTATAGCATGTGGTCTGGCAACACACGCACAGACAAAGCCACAGACACCGCAGCATGTGTAGCAATCTGTAAGCATGCAAGCACTACGATAATTTACACGGCAATAAACAATGACAAATGATTTCTGAACGTGATGTTAAGCACAGCTCCGAATTACGAGACATCAGATGTCTCAAGTTTTATGATAAAGCATGATTCAACTTTCACCTTTCAACAACATTCATTTCTGACATGAAGCAGGCCACGAAGCTGATCGTGGAATTATTCAGAAAACATAACCAAAGCTAAGAGACTGAGGTGAAATCTAACTAATTCCAAAAAAGATCACTTACATTATTTATTTATTTTTTTTGCAGTTAAAACGACACCTTGCATAGTAATGTAACAAAGTCAGTGATGCGAGTGTGTCCTGTACCTTGCTGCAGGCCCTGGATCGGGACTTGGCCAGGTTGTATTCCGACAAGACCTTGCCTCTGAAGGTTGAGAATGTGCTGCTGCTGCAGCTGCTGCATCTGGATCAGCTGCTGCTGGAAAGCCAGCTGTTTGCTCCCCAACTGCTGCTGCTGTAGAGAGAAAGTAAAAGCATGTTAAACAATCACAGTGATGGAACAGACAGAAAAAGAAGAAGAAGAAGAAGAGCTGAGAGAGAGTGAGTGAGTGGCAGGATGGGATGGGAGGGACACGACAGACAACTCATTCGCTTTTATACGCCTTCGAATCTTGTGTTTAGATAAGATACATCTGGAATAGAAAGATTTTCCCCTCCGGTCATCGCTGCGCTTCCTGAAGGCATAGAAAAAACGAGCGCACGGCTGAAACAGCAGACTTGCGCGTTTCCTCGACCTGGCTGTGGAAGCCGGAGTTCGTCTAGAGTCGTCGGAGATAATAGTGGATGCGACTGTAGAGTGACTATAGCATGTGGTCTGGCAACAAACACACAGACAAAGCCACAGACACCGCAGCATGTGTAGCAATCTGTAAGCATGCGAGCACTACGCAAATTAACATGGCAATAAACGATGACAAACGACATCTGCACGGCACCGAATTACGTTACATCAGATGTCTAATGTTTTACGATAAGGCATAATTCCACTCTTACCACGCATAAAAAAATCACTCTGTGTAACCCTAAAGAAAGGGCGGGAGGCCGAAAGTCGACCCTGTTTAAGAAATACCAGATCTGACCAAATCATAAGTGTGCCTTAAGCTATAATGTAACACTCACGATAAAAGGAAAGAAGAAAAGTGGGGAGAAAAAAAAAAGGAAGTCGAGAGCGTTATCCCATTCGTTATCAGAGCAACAGTATGACATAAGGGCTGGGACGGCAGGAAGAGAGCGCGGCTTCTTGGCTTCATCAAAAGCGAGCAGTCTGTTTATTTGAAGCATCTCTGATCTCTACAGCCAGAGCTAGAGCACTCACTCACGCACACTCACACACACACACACACACGCACACACACACACACACACACACACACACACACACACACACACACACACAGACACACACACGCACACACACACACACACACACACACACACACACACACACACACACACACACACACACACACACACACACACACACACACACAAAGTCAGTCTATCTCTGGCATAGAGAAGTACAGATCAGCAAAACCAGGATGAGTGTATGAGTGTGTGTGAGCATTTTTGTATCTTTGTGGGGACCAAATGTCCCCATAACGATATAAATATCAGACAGGTTTGACCATGTAAATGTTTATTAAATTTTTTTATTTTAAGTAATTTCCCTTACATTACTATAACTATGTTTAGGCACGGCATTAATCAGCTGCATTAGTAATTATGTCAGTGGAAGGTCCTCAAAAGGCCAGTCAGACAAACCTGTGTGTGAGGGAGAAAGTTTGTGTGTGTCCAGGGGTAAGTAAGGGTGAGCACCACAGACTACATGGCATGTGCTGATAATGTCAGGCAGCGTCGCCATGATAAATGTCCCCCTTCCTGAACAGCTTTCCCAACAAGACGCTTTTTGAAGTCTCCCCAAGGCGAGATGGACCTTATCACACGCCAGATAACAAAGAACACGCCGTAGAGTAGTGAGGGATTTTCTTTAAAAAAACAAAACAAAACAGTGATGAATAAATAAATGAATAAATAACAGCTGGTTCTCCGTTCCTGACATAGGGAGTCATAAAAAAAAATAAAATAAAAAAAAAACAGACCAGTTGGGTCAAGTTTATCAGCCAGCGCTAAAATCAGCCAAAACTCTACAGCGCTCATGGTCTGAGCCTTCGAAACAAATCTATGGCTAATAGATTACAGATCGCGCATGGATCCTGTGCTATTTGCTACAGATCACAGTCAGGGTTTGTGCTATTAGCCTTAGATCCTGTTCGGACCAGAGCGCTATTAGGCACGGATCACATTCAGCGTGAGCACTATTAGTTTTAAATCACGTTTGCTATTAAGCACACATTGCGTTTGGGTTGTGTGTCATTAGCTACAGATCGTGTCTGGATTGTGGGGCTATTCGGTCTGTTTCTGGCAGGTGGTCTACATTTTAAAAGCATATGGGATATATTTATATGTGCACAGAGTTGTACAAGTTTGCACGCCCTTACTTCAGAACATAATAAAGCTAATGTGAGCTACACGACTAACATTTCTAATATATATATATATATATATATATATATATATATCTGTATTTCACATTCATACACTTTCTGCTGGAAGATATTTTCCATCTATTTTATCACCTGTATCAAATGATATTTATCATTCTGCTCCGTCAGTTTTTTTCTCGCCTGTTATTTTTCTTTCAGCCTTTTTTTGTGGTTTTTGTGGCTTAAAGATGCAGTTTTTCATTAGTATGTTTACATGGCATTGTGCTAGTCTGACTAATTGTGTTAGCTTGAATAAAACTGGACTTTAAAAAAGCATTTAACCTCGTTAGTCCAACTGAAATCGTACTAAATCTTACTTCTTAAGTTGGACTAGCACACGCAGATAATGAGGTTGGAGAGTGTGAATCTAGGTGGTGCAAAAAGTACAGCGTACATACCGCTGGATTTACAGTAACTGTACACTTTAAACGTACTGACTGTAGGTAATACAGTCTGCCTATACACGTAAAAGTTCAATATTCCCTGTTTTGGGCTACGGTGATGGTCACTGCTCAGACTGAGCGACGTAAACTTTGAGATTGTTGAGCAGTTGTTAATAGCGATAAAAATAAACAGAATCGCTAACTTGGACACACTTTCTATAATGTTTACTTCTATGTAATTGATTCGGCTTGTAATCCATCATAATCATCATCATCATGATCATCAAAACAAAGAACAGAGCTCATTTAATGTTTGGAGGGTTTAATAAGAATATGAGCAATTTCGCCAACTGAACACAATTCACGCAATTAATCAGCGATTATTTCAGCACCATTTTAGTGGCTGCTGTTTAAAATAACCATTAGTAATATTTATCTCAAGTAAATATAACACAGTAAAGATTGATGTAAATGACACTGATGTCTAAACTGTTTATCCTTTTCTATCATTTTCTTCTATGAGTAAGAGTACTGGCTTGTGGACAAACTGGTCATCATTTGAATGGAGATTTTTCTCACACCTGTTTCACATCTACTGTAAAGAGCAAAGTGAAGACGAGTAGACAAACACATGCATCTAAACAGCTACAGAGAGAAATAAAATAAAAATAAAAAATCCCTCTCACTTCCTATTATATTCCTTGACTCTTTTGTCCTTTTTCTTTCACCCCTTACTCTGTCCATCCACCTCCCCCTTCATCTCTCTCTGTCCATATCCGATGCTCTCTCGCTCTTCTCCTCCCTCAGTTCTTTTTCCTCTCCCTGGCTTGGTCTCCTGGGACACGGTTCAAGTTCTTTAACACATTGTGTCTGCGCACTGTTTACATTAGATGCACTCGAGTGGCCAAAGCTAGCGGAGGAGTGCGCCTGTCAGCTTGATTTATGAGCACATCAAGCAGAGTTTGGGCACGCCAGCTACGATTGACAGGCCCACTTCATTAGGCTGACTCCAGGCTGACTTTGTGGCCTAAGCGTCAAATACGCACACTCATACACACACACACACACACACACACATACAAATACGTACACTCCGAGAGACAGCGAGAGAGTGAGAAATATAGGCAAGGAAAAAGTTTCAAATACCAGAATTGACAAACGTGAGTGGTAACTGTCTCACACTCGTTCTCTCTTGTGACCTCATGCACATGCTGCTACCCTGACAAGCAATTACAGCTTGCTACACTGAGACAGAGAGCAGACTTCAGGCCTCTATACACGTTTTAATGCATTTTTAAGTCTAGAGTTTTAAGTGGCCCTGTCAGAACTTTGACAGTCTTATTTTTTTTTCTTTGATGCATCTGTGAAAAGCTGAAAGAAAGGCTTACAAGACTTATATGATTATAATCTACTATTTATACTCATGCATTGTGCATTGAAGATGAATATCTACAGTAGGTGTGCTCTAGATAGACTGTCCGGTCAGGTACTGAACAATAGTGTAATGGTATGTTCACTGCTTGTGCAGAAAGAGAATATTTCGTTTGACTGCCTTTAACTTTGATTGCAGCACACAATGTGATGGTCAACTCCTGTGCGATAATGATTCATCATGCTCCCAGAACGACTCTTTTACAATGTAAACATGATGAATCTCGGCATTATCCTCCCTGAATACCAGGGAAAAATCCATTGATGCGATAACCCCGTCATTCAGCAAATTCAGGTCATGAGCTGACTCCATTTTATTGCCATATAACGTTGCTGAGTCTACACCCGACCAACAGGAGCAACTCCAGATCATAACACTGCCTCCAAAGACTGGCACGGTGTGGCCATGGTGAATGATGGGTGTATCGCTTCACGCGCTTCCCTTCCTACCCTGGCACGCTCATCACTCTGGAATAGGGTCGATTTGGCCTCCTCAAACCACATGACCCTTTTTAATTGCTCCAAATTTCAATCTTTATGGTCACTATTAAAAATTTAAGTATTTTGTCTGATTAGCTATTATTAAGGAAATGCTCTTTCTTTTAATATTAAACATAGCTGTGATTTCTGTTGTCAATTTTTTTTACGATGCAAAAGGTTGAGTGATCTCTGATTGTGTTCATTCTTGATTTCTTTCTGACCACATTTCGTCCATGCAGTTAGGAGTTCAGCGATGTCCTTCCAGGGTTTGATAATAACCTGGACATTTTTAAATATAATGCAAAATTCTTTCAAATTCTTTGCTGAATGCATGGCAATAGTCTGAACTTTCAGAAATGCAAATTGTTTTTTTGGGGCCAGTTAGGATATTTATAAGACTGTAGGTGTACAGTGGCAGTAGTGCAGACATCCCACCTCACCTGAGACTCATGCATATTGATAGCAGCTCCCTAATGCCTGCATGAACAATATCCAGGATTTTTTTTTTTTTTTTAGATTGTGACAATGTGTGCGTGCATGAGACAGAGAGCATGCAGATGTGCTCATAATGATTCAGCTCTTTTTGTGCTAAATAAACTTGACGCTTTTCTTAGTGGCTGGGAATTTACATTCTCTCCCCTTCCAAGGTTTAATGATTGAAAAAGACTTGTTGAACGGAGTTTAACAGCCCCATTCATTCATTAGCATTTGATAGCCAACGTGGCTAATCTGCTACCCTGTATTCAGTGAGGAAGTAATACGATACAATTAGCATAACATGAGCATACCCCTTCTGCTTTTATTTAGTTTTACGGAGGTAAGTCACAGGTATGGCTATTCAGGTACGTCACAGTTCTTTCAGCCGAAAACCAAAGTCTCATAGAGAAGGTTACAAGAGCTAAGGTGCTTAACTTCTTTCCGTGTCCAGCATTTTTAATAAATGGTGACATTTCACACCCTCACAGCTCATAACTACATCATAATAAATGTCCAGAATCCACACAAGCTGCCTTGCCGTTTGTCTCAGATGTTTGTCAGCTATTTCCAAGCTAATTTGAGCTAACCAGACCAAACTTCTGAGAGGATTTTCAGTATGTTTTAAATAAAAGTTCTGAATCCTCACTACTAAGGGACTCTGGCTAGCTAACACAAGCTAACCTGACAGGATTCCTAAAAGGATTTTTAAAAGGTTTTTTCAGGATCTTCATTGCTGTTGGATTCTTGCTAGCGGAATGCTAACCTGAATGATTTCTAAAGAATTCTGACAGGATTACTGACAAGAAGCTACAGTATGAACAGCTAATCTTCAGTGCTAACACTAGCTAAATTGTTAAACGTGGGACTAATTATCTAGTTTGAGTTCTGAGAAAAAATCACCATCGTTTGAGTAAATATTTTAGTTTTTTTTTAAATACAGTTCTCTTAATTTTACATGAACTTACAAGCATGTTTATAAACCCCATTCCAAAGTCCAACTGTGATTAGCTACTCTGGCTAAATATACCCCAGAGCTTTCCATGGCCCTCTAAAGACCAGCTTTAGGTTTTGAATTTGCCTGGAAAGGAAAGCGACGCAGGAGCAGCTTTCTTTTTCGCGCTTCCTCGCTTGAGCACCTCTTGTTTAGTCAAGCATGGGCACTCTTCTCCCTCAGGGCACCCTCTGCACGCACACATAGACACACACGCGCACTGAAAGCGAACACCAACCCAGTCTGTACATTCGTCCACCCTACACACCACATGTTCTCCTTTCTGCAGTGTTATAACCTACATCAGTTCATGCCGTGCTGTGGATCTGACAACTATAAGTTGACATCGAGCTTGCCCGTGAGCCTAGGTGTACATGTGTCACTGCTACGTGTTTCTATCAGTCAGTGTGTTTGTGCTTAGATACCTTGTTGAGCATTTGCCACGCATATCCTCCATCAGTCATGAAGTCTGGGCTGCATCTAACAGGCCTTAATCCCGCCTTACCATTACCTAAAGCACTTGTTAAATCTTTTTTTCTTTCCCCTCTTACCTTCTATCACATGTCTATAATGCATTATTTATGTCCACAGCTTATTAGCACAGAATGACATGCGCATGTTGTGGCTCTGAAAAGAGATAAGCTTCTATAATTCTTTTTCTTTTTTTCACCTTAATTACATTTTTTAATTTTCTTTACAAAAGATTGTTTCTTTACACAATCAAAATAATTATGTACTGTAAGTAACCTCTTCAACTTCTCTCAGAACAAATATTATGAACCATGTCGTCTTTAAACAACCTCTAAAAGTCAGACTGGCTAACCAGTTTTGCATCCGATTTGTGTCTCTGGTAGGTAACACACTATTCAAATTAAAAATTAAAAATCTAGTTGAACCTGGTCTTATTCATAGTTCCTGGTTCTTTTAATTATTTAATGAAGTGCTTTTTTTCTTATAGATTAGCAGGTAATTGATTACTGTGATTAATGATCACAAATTGTTTTGATTAATTTTCTTGTGTTTCTTAATGTTGCTTAATCGTTAAAATGTTTACATGCACAATAAATATAATTAAAATTTTATTGACAAATAACATAAAATATATATTTTATTTATAAAATAAAATAAAACAAAACTCTATTAATCAACAACCACAATTTTCATCATGTTTAGCATTTTACCTACAATAAAATAATTGGAAAACAACTATCTTTATGTAACAAAATGTGTGTTTATATTAATTTTAATATTTTTTCCCTCCAATCCTACCTATTCCACAGTAAGCAAGTAAGAAAAAAAGCAGGATGCACGTAAAAGTTAAATAAATAAAACACAAAGATCATTTTAGTCGCAGTCACATGATCACTATCTCATATTTATACTCCCCACCTGTGCAAACATACACACACACATAGACCTGCAGGAGGATCTCCAAACATGGGAAGTGGTTTGTGTGTGTATTTTTGGATTCATAATTGCACAGTTATAAAAGTAAAAGAGAAGGTGTGGGTCACCGAGACTGTTACTGAACAGAACTAAGCTGCATGTTTTTTTCCATGTGTTTGCGTGTTTAATTGCGAGAAAAGGTGAGGAAATACAGACAGACAGTCGGGTGTTCAGATTCCATTTGCCTGTTGGATTAGTGTCGATCTCCGAATCCTTTGTTGTGTTATGGCTGGATCCTGCGCTCACCTTCATTAACCAAAGCGGGCCTTCTCCTTTCACGCTGCCTCCACGGACAATTAAAGAGCTCTACAGCTTCGCCAGAGAGCCGTAATAGGGATTTTCCACTAGGCTTAGCGAGCAACGACTTGTAAATTAATACTTAACGAGTATTAGCAATAAGACCTTGCTGAGGTTTGGAGAACGGCTTAGCGATTTTAAGGGGGAAAAATAATAATATGAATCCATACTCCCCTGATGTCTTAACATGTGTTTAGATCACTAAGCTGATGAGGAGAGCGTGAAATAAAGTCTCTCTAGACCACATGATGATGAATATATGAGCATCCCTGATCATTCAGAATTCTCGGTGTGTCGATGTTTAGTTATCTGAGATATTAAGAGCCAAATGCTAAACCAGCACTTCGAGTGAGAAGGGCACTATTTAGTGAACTGAGTAAGGAGTAGTCTGGAGGGCTCACCTCTTTGGCCTGCTTCCCTGCTTGCTGCTGTTGGCTGAGAAGCTGGAGATGCAGCTGTTCCTGCTGTTTCTTATAGTACTCCTGCAACTACAGTGAGACAAGAGAAAAAAAACAGCATGCGATGAAACTGGATAGTCTTTGGGTAACCAGACCATTATTTTTAAAGCTGTTCCTCAGAGCAGATCACACACAGGAATATAAACAGGTCTCTTTATACCCATGGTACTGTATCCCTATATACTGTATCATTCACAGTGTTTAGAAGGATTAAAACAGCAATTAGTACCATTTTGGTTAAGAATTACTGTAGTTGCACCATTGGATCATTAGTGAAAAGAAGGACTGAAAACCCCAAATTATATTCCAACCTCACCATGGATCGACCCCTATTTACCATAACCAGACTTGAGTCTGCCAGAAACTGGTCCTACCAAAAGCTGACTCAACTCTACCAAGAGCTACCTAAACCAAAAACTGACCGTATTCAACCAAACACTGTACTATCCACCTACAACCATTTAGCTATGAAAAAAACTGACACAACCCAAGCAAAAGTTGACTCAGCGCTACCAAATGCTGACTGGAGATTCCCTACCAAAAGCTTATTCTTCTCCAAGATAAAGCTAACTCTTCTGTCAGAAGCTGCTATTAACCAAACATAAAAAAAGCTGCCTTGACTCTACCATAAATGGATGCTAAAAAATAGATACTCTACCACAGCCAGACATGACTCTTTCAAAAGTTGCTCCTACCAAAAGCCAACACTAAAAACTAAACACAAAAGCTTTCTCTACTCTACAAATTAATTACTTTAACAAAAGCTGACTTCATTAATAGCCGACTATATTAAAAGCTAATTCCCCCAGTAGCAGACTCCCCCAATAGCCAACTTTATTCATAGCCAGCTTCCCCACTAGCTGTCTCTATTAATAGTCAAATCTAATAATAGCCAACTCCCCCAGTAGCCGAATGCCCCAGCTGACTCCCCCAGTATCCAACACTATCCATAGCCAACTCGTCTACTAGAACCCCCTACTAATCGACTCTACTAACAGCCGATTCCCCCAGTAGGTGACTGACTTCCCAATAGCCAACTCCACCTGATGCCAATTCGTCTCTACAAACTAGTCATCTACCTGAAGCTGACTCTTCCAAAGGCTGACTCAGCTGTAACATTTCTCCACCAACAGCTAATGCAAACAAAAACCCACACTTCTCGACCAAAAGCAAAAAGCAAAGCAAAACAAAGAGTAAAAAGCTAGCTAGCCTGACTCTGAAGCTGACTCTACCACATTATTTAATTGCTCTCACGAGCCTTCAACATTTGTCGAAATTATTCAGCTCGTTTTAGACCTCCATTACTTGGTTTTAAAGCTAACTTGCTACAGCTACTTTTCCTCCTGCTTTCTGTTCATCTTACTATACTGCCAGCTGTTGAACTAATTAACAGCTAATTATTACACTCGGTACTCAGTCACAATTTTAATTGTTTATGAAGAAAATTCTTTTTTTTCTTTCAGCTCTGAAAAACTGATAATGTGTAAATTAACACAAACAGGTTAGTGGTGCAAAGTATAACAGGCTGTATGGAAATTTTCTCCTTGCAGTTACATTTTCCCACCAGAGAGGTCGCTGAATCTACAAAAGTTTCTTAACATAATTTCCAAGGGAAACAACAAACTCTTAATACTTTGTTTTAAGAGTGCCACGTGAAACAGAGCATAACAAGGACACTTCTTAGAAAAGAGATAAGAAATCACAGCTTGGTAAATCTTAAAGTTTATCAAGGCTAAGTGGAAGAACAAAACCTTTAAATAAAGTGTGGTTTATTAAAAATTGTGAATAATAACAGTGGTAATCTTGAGCGAGAACAAATTCATACTACAGCACTCCTTATGTTATTCTGTGGGGGAAAAAGAACAATTAAAATCTACGTCAACTGCAAGAACCTTGGAGTGAAGATTGTCTGAAATGCAGAGGAATACGTAAAGCCGCAGTTTTGTTTTGCAAAGTGGTCACACAGGAAATAATAATCACAAAAAGCATGCCTTGCATGTTAAAGACTAGCTTGACTCTTGTAAAAATGTCCGCATCCTAAACTAAAAAGGAAGAGAAAAGAAATCCCCCCCCTCCAAGGTTCAGTTATTCAGTAAAAGTTCAAGCTCCTGGCGTTTAGAGAGAGCCTGTAAATTTTCCTGCAACGTGGCACACTTGACAACACAGAGACAGACCTTGTTATTTACGACCCACTCGGCTGTAGCACCTGTCTCATGAAACCATTATGGACGAGCCGCTTTTTAAGATGATCTGTGATGACTTGCTGTTTACGGTGTTTTAAATGAGAGGAATCGACTGCCAGGGGCTGAACTTGGATCAGCGGGTATGTGAGGCTGAGAGACGGCAGGCTTTATTGGTGACCAAAGGTGGAGTCGTGTGATTTAAGTGTAAGTCAGTATAAATAACAACTGTCAACGACCTCACACTTGTGTGTATATGTCAGCAATAACATTATGACCACTGACTGATCAACTGAACACTGATCAAGGCATCCATTGGAAGCACTGGTCCAAACCATGGAGGCCCCATCCTGCAACCAATAGCACCCAAAGGATCAACGCTCTGCTTCCAGACACCACATCACGCTACCAGAGGCCCTGCTGAGCCACATTGTGTGGGACCCCAGTGGCACAAGGTAAACCCAAAACCTACACACGTATTTTAGAGCACAGATGAATCCAAATGGTTTCTCAGAAACTTGGCAGTGTGTCGGCCCTGGGCGCTGGAGGAGGTTGGTTAATAAAGAACCCGAAACTATGTTTACACGCCGGTTACTGATTTAAAGCTCAACTGAACGTGACTCAGTCTTTATACACAGGTAAACATTACTGTCTCTGTGTGTGTGTGTGTGTGTGTGTGTGTGTGTGTGTGTGTGTGTGTGTGTGTGTGTGTGTGTGTGTTATCACAGGGAAACACTTTGTAGCGACACACCTTGCCAACTCAGATTACAAGCTTTCAGGAGATGTGTGTGTGCGTGTGTATACACACACATCCATGTGTGTGTTTGGGGCATTATTGCGAAGATTGTGTTTCATTCTTTTGAACAATGGAAAGGAGATAGAGAGATTGTAAAAGACGTGTCGGAATGTGAAGGAAAACAGACACGTTTATCTATACGGTTATTCATTAATAAACCTACAGCATGTTTATTGTTTGACGTTATTTGTTCTATTTTATTTAATTTTACAATCATTGTGGATTTTAATCAATATCAAAAGACAATAAATCGGCTAATACGCCAATACATCTGAAGTTTTAAAGTTGAACGTAGCGGATAAACATGGATTAGTTTGTTGTGCTGTTGGATTAAATGACAAAATGAAAAACGTCCTTTGTTCATGTTCATATAATTTTTTTGTTTTAAAAAGGGGGCCAGAGACTTGTGACGATGTTAATGAGACACAGAGAATTTAGTGTAAATGTAAGACATTTGCCAGGATAAATATAGAAATAAATGGAGATCACCAGGGATCATCCGAGATGATATTATCACGATACCTACTGTACTGTAGGTGCAGATTCAATTTGTATTTAAAATATGTTAGTATAAATTTTTTTTATGAATAATCTGTACTATTTTTTTCAACGAGTTTTAAACAAATTTCGCTAATAATTTGCTCATATCACACAGGATGCTGTGCTGCCTATCAACGCTTGTAGAATTATACAAGAACGGCAATATTTTATAAAAAAAAATTTAACAAAAAATAGATATTTTCCTTCATAAATATCATTCATTAATAAATAAATAAATTAATTAATTAATAATTGATTACAATCATGATTCTTTAATCAATTTTTCCCCATCTCTAGAAATAAACACACTATGATATTATCATGATAACAACAAAAAAAATCAGGTCTGAACTGTCTTTAAAATCTTGACAAACTCTAGAAGCAATACTGTACTTTCCTCAATTCCCTCCTCTCATTAAGGCTGATGCTACAATTCCACTACTTTTTCCTGCAATGTCTCAGTTAAGCTCTTCTTCAAGCAGTTTTGCAGGCTGTTGCGCCAGCCGGTCCGGCTCCCAGCAGCAGTCTTGTTCTACATCTCTGCAACCACAGCAAATGTAGACCTGTTTGTTTTCATTTCAAATTATCATTATTATTATTATTATTACTGCTATTATGTTTTTTTGTTTTTTTTTTGCCAGGAAGCTCTAATAATCTTTGCACATCCTGTGTAACACAGATATCCCAGACATGGGAAACGCCTGATCGCGGTAGATGCTGACGATGGCCATTTAGGGGACGCCAGAAACAAGAAAAGCTGAAAAGTTCAAATAAACAATAAGCTTCAGCTTTTTGTACACGCTGCTGGCTGAACAATGATCCTATCCAGCAATTCATAAGGAATTTAATGGACGAGCCGGGGAAATGATGTTGAGAGTAAAATACGTGGAAAGGCACTCCATCTCTTTTTAAAAAAAACTCACACCCATGTTTACTAAAAATATCAATGCAATTCTTTTGTGTGGGAATTCATGTATCGCCAATGTGACTCAGAAATTGATTACATTTAGTTATATAGTTTGTTTATTTATATATGCTTGAATTTGAGGTGATAGAATGTGGCTGCTCCTCTACAGGTGTCGCTCTAAACTATGCATGCATACTGTATATCAAGATATTAAGCCTTGAAGATCTTAGAAATCACAGCCAACTACAAGAGTGTTCACTCCTTGTGACTTACTAATACTAGAACTTCTATGCAGTGAGACGTTATTTCTTCCTCCCTTCAAAATTTTGTAGAAAACTCGCCTGGATCTGACCCTAATCTTGATTGCGGCCTAGATACAAATCACAGATGAGGAATATGCTATGTGTGTGTGTGTCTCACATCGTCAATCCTCAGGCCATCTTACGTAGGAAGGAGCTAGCCAGCTGAAGCTCGCGGCTAAACCCTATTTAACGCGCTACAGCCGCGTCAGCTCCAATATGTCGCCGATCTCTCTGGATGGAGCTAAAATTTCTTCTCCATGCCTGGCTAGCATCGGCCCTTTTCGACCACTCACCCGCTCATTACCCCCTTAATTCATGCCCGCGTGGAGCTCGGCGCTAGGGAGAATAATTAAAAGGATAATTAAGGGCTTTTTTAATGATTTGATTCAGTGGACCCCTTTCAAGTTAACCGCACGCCTTCCAACGCGTTCACCTTAGACTCCCATTATTGTGACCTTGGCTTTCTGTAATGGTGAGAAGACTGGGGGGAAAAAGGAAAAATATATATCAGCTGGGCTGTAATTAAGGGTTGGGGGGGGCGGTGAGGTAACTCATGCATAAACACACTCAGACACAGTTTCTCAGTAGGTTTAATCACATGACTATGAACGTTCATAATAGAGGGGGAACAAAAATCTTGCATATGCTAAGGGTATAGAAACCATGCTGAACAGAGTGTGTATACACGTTATATAGGTTTGCTATTAAGCCTTAAACTTTTGACCTAGGGACATTTAATGCACTGTCACTAACCTTTCAGTGTCAAGAAATCCTTTACAGCCAGACAGATTCTGTTAAAACGCGTTTCTTTTTTTCGACGTCTCGTTCGAGGAAGTAAGATGAAGAGGAGAACTGGAGGATGACCTTATTTCTGTACAGGGTTAAAAGGCCGAGGGGCGGAGCTTGGGGTGAGCTTGCGGCGCTGCGTTAAATATTTGAGAGACGTGCGAGAGGTGTTTGTTCTTTCACGTCTGCCTTCAAGGGCCACACCTTTGGACCGCGAGCAACAGTATGAGATAACAAGATGCCTAGGAGTGTGTGAACACGGTAAAAGAGAGAGAGAGAGAGACTGACACACAAGCTTTCCATGGCTGGCGGCATGCAGACGTGTAGAAGCAGGAGCCAAAGGAGGCGTACTCGACTCTCGTAAACGATAAAAAATAAAAACGTTACACACGCAGCCATCAAAGTGCTCTTTCATGGGCACGTCTGTTAGGATGCGGTCGGCCTGCGTGATATTTCAGCAGCTCTGTTCCGTGTCGTCCTTCGATCCAAAGCCTATACACACATGACCGCGCCTAAACATGTACGGGCGCACGTACGCGCGCGCGTGCACACGTCCATAAAAGACCTGGAAACGGTTGCAGTCATAAAGAGTGTCAGTTTGAGACTTCCTCTGCAAATTTTCGACTTGGCAGACGCGGCGAGGGAACTAATTTGTGCTGGAAGTGTGTGTGTGATTAAAACAGAGTAAAGCTGCCTAGTAGATTAAGACACTCAATTAAGATGGGGAAGGAGGAGGCGTGCAGTAAAACAGTGCAGTACGGTGGGATAAGGGATCAAGACAAGTGTGTGTGTGTGTGTGTGTGTGTGTGTGTGTGTGTGTGTGTGTGTGTGTGTGTGTTGGAGTAGAGTTGGGTGATATAGAGGATAAAAAAGGGGCCTCGTGCTTCAAGATCTCATCTACCTCAACGTACACAAGGAAAGTAACAGTAGACCGTTCTCTTTTTAAACAATTAAGCCTTCAGAAATATGAAACACAACAAAACACAAGAAAATTAAAAAGCCGTGTGTGTGTGTGTGTGTGTGTGTGTGCAACTGTATGTGATTTTAGATTTTTGCAAATTTATTAAATGTACTTGATTATATGATTTTTTGTGTGTGTGTGTGTGTGTGTGTGTGTGTGTGTGTGTGTGTGTGTGTGTGTGTGCGCAACTACATAAGAATGCAAGCTTTTGAGTGAATTCTTGAGAAAGTATAAAATTTACTTCATGTGTGTGTGTGTGAAACATTGTGTACTTCTGACTACATTCTTGTTAATGTATGACAATCATTTGACTGTGTGTGTGTGTATATGTATTGTGTGTGTGTGTGTGTGTGTGTGTGTGTGTATTGTATGTGCACCTGTCTTGTGAAATTGACTTTTTCGTGAATGTACAGTATGACAATCAGTTGATTGAGTGTGTGTGTGTGTGTGTGTGTGTGTGTGTGTGTGTGTGTGTGTGTGTGTGTGTGTGTGTGTGTGTGGGTGTAAGTGTGTGTGTGTGTGTGTGTGTGAGTGAGAGAGAGAGAGTACCTGTTGCAGCATGAGGGCCTGCTGCTGCTGTAGCAGCGCCTGCAGCTGTGGAGGTGAAAGAATCTGCTGCATCTGTTGAGGAGTGATCATCTGCGGGGTCATCATTGCCATGGACACG
The DNA here is from genome assembly GCA_030347435.1 of Clarias fuscus. Taxonomy (NCBI): domain Eukaryota; kingdom Metazoa; phylum Chordata; class Actinopteri; order Siluriformes; family Clariidae; genus Clarias; species Clarias fuscus. The sequence continues at coordinate 24,429,609 of CM059217.1, forward strand.
GGCACCTGACCAATCAGAGACAGGAACTGTTAATGAGTGTGTGTGTATATGTGTGTGTGTATGTGTGTGCTCATATTTTGGTCTAACTGTCCAGGACATGCCGCAGTAGGACAATAATCAGCGGCTGAGAACTCTGACGAGCTCATTTTAAGTCTTAAACTCTGCACTAAATCCTCAGAACAAAATGAAAAACTTTACTCTCTGACTCTGGTGGAGACTCCTTTTGAAAACTTGCTAAACAAAAAAAAAAAAAAGTTTATTTATGACACAAACACAAAATCATTTCGAAGCCACAAACTGTGTGTAAACACAACACACAATGATGTCACTGCACACTCAACTCACAACACAAAACCTTTTTACGAGCAGCTTGTTTTTCTTTCTGTCTTTCCTGTATTTCATCACAGCTGTTTATTAAGAACAATATAACCGACCCACACACACACACAAACACACACGGAAAAACAACACACAACACACGGGTGCCATAAAGCTGTATTGTTATAGAGCTGTCAGTTTACAAAAAAAAAAAGAAGAAAGAAAGAAAAATCACTTAACACGAAGAGCAAATATTGTTTCAGCTAGGAATTCTTATCTGAACCAAACAACTTCGACTCTCACTCACACACACACACACATGTTATTATGAGCTGCTACTATCAGAATCAAGCCTTTGTCAAAAATAACAAACAACTCGATAAGATTACGATCAGGAAACAGCCAGCAACAGTCTGGAAAAGAGAGCGCAATTTGGGCAATGACAGTGAGGCGTTAAAACGAGCGGAGCGATGATTATCTTACTCCAAATATGCAGTGAGTGTAAGAGAGAGAGAGAGAGAGAAGGAAAGAAAGAGAGAGTGCTTGTGTGTGTGTGTGTGAGAGAGAGAGAGAAACGAGAGAGAGAAGAGAAAAATTTTGAGAATGGGTTGGAATTAAAGGAGAGAGGGAAAAAATAGAAAAGAGAAGCACCCGTGAAGCACGTCTGTGGTATGCTTCCTCGAATTCTAGCGTCATTGTGTGAGCACGCAGACACACACACACACACACACACACACAAACACACACACAAACGGCACAGCTTAGCCGCTCCACGGGGTCCCATTTATTTTCCTATTTACTGCTCAAGGGCCATAACTGATTATCTCACTGCAACTGCTCAATAAAAATAAAGCTATTTACAGGCGACGGCTGCTTGAAGCCCGAAATATGAGAACAAATTACAATCCGCATAATGTATACATTTATCTAAACGGCGTACGCAACAGGGATTTAGAGGTGGGGGGGGAGAAAAAGAAAGAGAGAGAGAGAGAGAGAGAGAGAGAGAGAGAGAGAGAAACAGAGGAAGGCTGCAAATTTGATCTGGAGTCATTTGTTTTTGAGGCAGGGCTCGAGTGTGCGGTTGATTTATTCAAAGGCCGAGAGAGAGAGAGAGAGAGAGAGAGAGAGCTGTCAGTGGCAAATTAAATCTGTAAAGGTCTGATTTGACTTTGTAAACAAGACGGGCGGTAAATATGAACACACTTGTTCCCTCTCCCCTCCTCTACCTCCTCCCGCTCGCCCCGTCTCCCTCCCTTCCTCTATCTAAGAGAAGAGGATAAAGGCTCCCTCGCATGTGGTTATCAGTATGGAGAGAGTGCGCGCGGCGAGCCTTGTCCAATCCTTTATTGTAAACCCGGCATATCGTGATCAAACGAGTCATCCATAACCTAACACACTCAATCATGAAATCCCTCCAGTGAAGGGGAAAAGGGGAGACGAGACCACATTATGCACTCCCTTAGCTTGTAGCATGCGAGTGTGTGTGTGTGTGTGTGTGTGTGTGTGTGTGTGTGTGTGTGTAGTGGGGGGGGTGCGCTTCAAGTGGAGCCGCTCTATCACGCTCGTGGCGGTGGCAACTCCAGGCAAGTCCAGGCTCACCGCTCTGAAATGATATCATATCTCTGATGGTGATGTCTGGCTGCTATTAAACGGAGGTTAAATATGATAAATGTGTTCGGTGCCAGGCGGATTCGATAGAGAGTCGCCTGGAGGAGGTTTGGTAGCCTTGCTAAGTGACTTCAAGCATAGGGTTCAAGTGCCTTCTTCAAATCACAAGGAAGATGTGGTGTTTGTGTATGCCTGTGTCTAAGCCTAAACAATTTCATGTTTTTTTGTTCCAATTTTCAGCATAAAAGAGTCGATTTTTTTGGTTTCATCACCAAACCTTGTAGAAACAGGATCTCTGGGCATCGCTTCGACAATAAGAAAAATATAAATATCATGATTGTTATTATGATTGTTTTTTTGTGCTCACTGTTCACCGACATTTTGTACTGTAAATATAACGGCCCTCAACTTTTATTTTTTTCTAATGAAAGTCCTCATCCATGTTGTTTCATGAGTGTCTACACACGCTGTAGTATGTTTTTAAATGGACACAACTTGAGTATTAAAGTAAATGGAAATAACAGATATATATCGATTAGGGCGGGTTCATTTCTGATGAACTGCGCAGACCTATTTCTTGTAGCCATTTTCTTCAAAACAATTTTAAAATCACTTAACAGTGTGCAGGGGTAAAAAATGTGGAGTCACTGTCCACCGATAACGTGACTGGTACTGTACACTGGACAGTACATTTGTTCATTTTTCCGTTCTGCGTTCCCAGTTCCTGTCCCAGGAAGCTCAGGGCACATTGCGGGAGACGCCCTGGTCTGGGTTCCAGCCTATCACAGGGTATAAGTTCGCACACACACTCACACACTGACTCATATACCACAGGCAATTTGGACAAACCAATCCGCCTACACTGTATGTCTTTGAACTGTGGGAGGAAATAGATGATTTGATGGAAACCCCCAACCCTGGAGGTGTGAGCCACACACATATACATTACATCACCTTTTGAGTAATCACTGTCTAATTTATGTCAACACAGTGTAATTAAATCTAGAAAATATTTATATATATACAGTAAGTCCCCGACTTACAAACGAGTTCCCTTCCGGAAGCACGTTCATGGGACAGATTCGTTCATAAGTCCGACAAAGTGAGTCTTACGCCCCTATATCGCCCACGCAGGTTTCAGTTTTGGGCGTGATTATTACGTTTCTAATCTTTTTGTGTGAAAAATGTAACTTGTTTAATGCTCACGGACCCTGCGGAACATCGTGGAAAATCGGGAAGTCACTTGCGGTGCCTACCATTGCGTCTTCTCGTGAGTCGAACCGCATAGGAGAGATTAGTGTTTTATGTACCTTTGACACAAATATACAGTGTAAAGCATAAAAAAAACCACACACACAGGTTTGGTTTTTTGATTCCGCATTATATTTTCCCCGCCTACAAATCGTGAAGGGAATCACCTTAAATTTCAAAATACACAACATGTCATTTTTAGACGATACTCTTAAGCTCTATAACGATGCTTTCCTGCATTATAAAACCATGTGGTACAGATGCTACACCTAAGCATGTGTTCTACCTCATTAACTTATAAGGATATTATAATGTGGCACTATGACGATTTTATAGGTATACGCTCTCTCTCCAAGCACATTATGGATACGGTACGTTGGTAAGATTCTCTTATCCGTCTTTGTTTTATGAAACTCCACACCTGTTCGCAAACCGTCTGAAACATGGACCATCAACCCGAACAAACACTGGAGTGATGTGAATAAAAACTGAGACTGAAAAATGAAGAAAAGAAAAAAAAAGCATTAGCACTTAAGGCTCAGGAAGAATCTGGGGAAGCTGTTCGATCTGTATAGTGTACGCATGAATGTTTGTGCGCGACTGTAGAAAGCACGGGATGACGTTCAGGTAAAGGGAGGGAGGTGAGGGAGCTCGAGCGTGGCAGACGCTTGGCATCGTGCCAACGCGCCGCTTGTCACGGCGACCTGGATTGCAAAACACCACCCTGTAATTAATCCCTCATCGGTGTCCCATTCTGCGCCGTGCATTTTATTTGATACACACGTTCATTGACGTTTTCCAGTTGTGGGGCACAATAATTACTGGAGTTATAACACCTTCCATCGCAGCGCGCCTGAATGCCGAGTTGTTAAGGTTTGACGCCGTTAATTGCCCCTATAATCTAATCCCACAAAAGCGAGCCCATTACGCCGGCATGTGCAATTCGACACTGCTGTTTTTTTTTTTTTTTTTTTTGCATGCAAAAAGCGTCGCCATTAGCCTGCTTGACGGCCGCCCGACAAAAAGGCCCGCGCACAATGCCGAATTATATTTTCGTTCGGCTTTGTCTCTCGACGCAAATGATTTCTCTTCCCCCCCCCCCCTTCCCCCGCCCTTTCATTCGCGAGCTGAATAGGCTTCGTAATAGAGGAGACTGAAAAAAAAAAAAAAAAACTCCAACCATTTCAAGTCAGGCATTTATTAAATGAATTTAATTTTTTCGCCCTCTTTCTTTTCCTTCCATTTTTTTGCACTGAATGCCCTTTTTTTTTTTAAAGAGAAGGAGAGATGGGCGCTAGATTAGCGAGGACCTAGGTGTGAATCATCACAGTCGAATTCTCCCTTTGCTTTAGTTTCACACCAGAGACAAAGACAGTTGTTAAGAGAAAGAACAGCTTCAGTGATGCTCTGTGTGTGTGTGTGAGTGTGTTAGCATTGCATTTCTACTCTCCAGGGCTGGCAGGAGCCACCGGAAGACGACCTGGCTCTCCTGGCTGTGCGTATGCGCCTGGATGTGTGTTCGGCTCCAACAGGTTGGTGGGAAAGTAAATAAAAGCGGCGACTGCCTTCCAGACAGGAGCGTGTTGTGTGCATGTGTGCGAAGTAGCGTGAAATCTGCAGCCATCGGCGCTGAGCGGCGGAGGTCACGCACTTTTTATCGCTGCTGTTTTTTATGTCCACCTTTAGACCGAGTACAACAGATGGCTTTGATCTGGTGGAGGGTTAGGACATACACACATGCTGCTACATCAAGGCACACACACACACACACTGACAAGGTGCTGGTGCTGGAGAAGAACCAGGCAGTGATTGGATTAGCACGAGAGCCAGATGATCACGTCATCAGATTTAGGGTTTCCTCATACAGTACACCGTGCAGGAGGATTTTACTTCAGGTCTGATTTTATGATAATATTTGTTACTGGTAATATGAACAGTAAAATAGCAGATGAGTTTTTAATAGTAAAAACTGATGTCATAGTTAAATTAAGATACACTATGAGACAGGATCTAGGTCCTAGACACCCTGTGGGAACAAACCCGAACCAGGTGTGCAGGACTGGAACCGTCTCGTGTGGTGGAAAAGTGAAATTTGTGAGATTATGCATCAGGAATCAAAAAGAAACCTTGTGTAAAAATATATTAAAGTCCATGAAAGGAAATTCAAAGTAGTGTTGTATAAATTTCAAGTGAGTATTTTGTGTGTGTGTGTGTGTGTGTGTGTGTGTGTGTGTGTGTGTGTGTGTGTGTGTGTGTGTGTGTGTGCGCATGTGTTTGATGGCTACCACCCCCTCGAGCCATCTCTATGAGCATCTCAAATTGTCTCTTAATGAGGCTGCGTCTGTGGCACCTCTGCAGCTTCCCAGTGCCATTAAGATTCACCAGGCCTGTCCGCGCACAGCACACTACAGAGGTCAACTCCAATCCAGAGAGAGAGAGGGAGAGAGAGAGAGAGATGGTGGGAGGAGAAGCACAGCAGCAGGAGAGACGGGCATTTTGCAGAGAGCGAGGAACAGTAATTAGAGGAGCTGTTTGAAGAGCAAGTTTAACTGATTAACAAAGGAAGAGAGGGGAAACGAGGGAGCGAGAGAAAGAAAGAGAGAAAGCGAGAGCGAGGAAGAAGAGCGATGCGTCCCGGAGGGTCATAAAGTAAGAAGTGGAGACCGAGTGCGCATTTCAATGAGTTCTAATCTCGTCCTCTCTCTCTCGCTCTTTTTTTTTTTCCATGTCCTTGATGAATTACGGTTCCTCGTACAGATCCGATTTACTCGTATTAATCAAGACGCCCGGAGAACAACGTCCGGCTCATCCTAGGCACCCCACCCCCACCCCCACCACCACCTTCCCCCGTCGCTTCGGACGACGCTGTGTCCAGATCCTGCCATGGCCTGCTTCTATATAGAGGTCAAACTCAGAACAAGAGAATTTCCTGACAAGTACAATTTAAATATATCAGTCCTTGGCACAATGGGCCGTCCGAGTGCCAAGAGGCTCATTTTCATTAAGCTGAAATCGCCGGCTCTTAAAAGAACTCTGAACGGCGTCCCTACTGCGCTGCTCGACTCTATTATATTCCATTACCGCAAATGTATGCAGCTTCATAATGCCCGCTCACAAATTATAATCCACGCCGCTGTCATGATGACGCCGCTCAAAATTATCAAGGATTCGGCTATTAGAATTCGTACTACCGTTTTTTTAATATATATATATATATATTAAAAAAAACGAATATTAAAGCAGGGCTAAGACTCCTGCTGGTAACTCGTTTCAGAAACCTGGACTCTAGAATTTCTGTATTTTGTCCCAAAGCCTTTAAGTGTGAAATTAATCTACTTTATTATGTCACATGGAAAGTTTCTAACAGCCAATTTATCGGCAAATCTTTGATTGAAAGAATAAAAAAAATTTTTTTTTAAGTTTTAAAAAATGGCAGCTACAGGAATCGTATGAATAGAATGAGATACTGAAAAGTGTTGCTATTTATACGCTAACCTTTTTCAGCTCAATCAAGGAGTTCAGGAACTTTTCAGCGCTCTGCCATGACTTCCCATTTTACTTTAGAAATGTGAGGTGACACAGAAGCCAAATTGCCCCCGGCGTTCATCAACATGGGGAGGATTAGTGAATGCGCATTAAATGATAAAAACCTTCAACACTGGCTATAAAAAAAAGAAAAACGTGTGAATATTCCCATATCTGCTGTCAGTGCAATAATTAAGACGTTGGAAACAATCTGAGCTCTAATAAATCTGCCTGGAAGTGAACATAGGGGTATTTTGCCACCACACACATGCAGAATAAGGAGTGTGTGTACCGGGATGTTAAAAAAAAAAAGTCTCCACTGATTTCAGATGTAGTAGATACATAGAGTCGCCACGTCTCCAAATCTGGAAAGTGACCCCGTTTAAATGTGAAGGGAAAAAAGCTTGAGTAAAGATGTTTATCTAACCACGAAAATAAATGCCTGGAGTTCGACAGACGCCACTAGAACTTAGTTTGGTGAAGGATCTGGGAATCTCCATAACTGAGCAGAATATTGTAAATGTAAGGCTTTGATCAAGAAGGGTCACGGATTAAACTTTACTTTAGAAATAATCTTGATGAGGATTTGTTAAAAATGGAATTGAAAATGGTCATTTGATTGCGCAAAATAACAAAAAACATTTATGAGAGTAAAAACGGCCTTTATTGCTATACTGTATAATCATCTGCTCCACTAGTGCATTTATCCCAATGTTTCACTAGGACTTGGATACCACCAAAGTAGAAAGTTTTCTGCCCGCCTCACATTTGAAACCCTGGCCTCCCAGGAACTCCTTTAATGTCCCGAACATACAGAAATGTCTTAAAACGAGGCTACAAATGTACTGCAGCAATAACTCCCGGTCGAGTTCCTGTAATGTGAAAGTGGTATTCGTGAATGATTGTGAGTACAGTTCCCACAAACAGATGCATCTCTTCTGCGAGTTGGCACCGATTAGTCCATCGACTTTCAAGGACAAGACGTTCCACTGTCTGAATCGTCAAAGGAACGACTGGAGAAACACCTCGACCAGGATTCCGGCATTCGCAGTCATATGGCTTTTTTGCAATCTTTACAGAAAAAAAAGAGATGTCTTCTGTGAATCAATCAGTTTTCCACCTTCATTCACAAGAAAGTCCTGTTTTGACTTGAACGCCCCTCGTATATTTTGAGAAAAAACAGATCTCTCATAATTCCAGCATGAGATTAAGATAATTAACGACAGCGACCTTCATTAACCATCTTCACCGAGGGTGCCAATAATTCCGGAGATGACACCGAACAAAGACAATGGCACGTTTTTTTTTCTTCCCACTTAAGAAGGAAAAAGTCGTAAGGAGAATGACGGCGTAGGGACACGAACGAGGAGAGTCCTTCTCTTCGGAAAAGGTCAGCCAGGCGGTAATGAGCGGTACACTAAATTATGGTATTTAAATAAATGGATGATGAATACATCTCCATCCTCTAGAGCTTTCGCTGCCATTCCACATTACGGGGTAATTATCACACGTAGGGCTGCAGCACATACACATACACATACATACACACACATACACACACACACACACACACACACACACACACACGCTTAGAAGAGAAAGAGAGAGAGAGGGAAGGAGAATGAGGAGAGAAAAAGCCCGCAGCAAGCGTGCATAAAAACATGCGGCGAAACTTTGAACAGACGTGGCGAATCAGCTCCATAAAGCCGTAATTGGGACTGGCTGAGTTCTTGAAAGGTTTTTTATTGCCGGAGAGGAATAATATGCTCGTCCATATAAAGAGGGGGAAAATCTGATAAATGGTGCTTAAAGTTGGTGAATTTAGAGAAGGGCCATGAAGGTCTAGTGCTTTAAAGACTGCGAAGGAGTTGCGACTAGACAACTAGTGTGAATTATGACGGAATCGGGTTTGAGGAGTACACAGCAACTCACGCAGACCGCATGGAGGTCTCCCTCTCTCTCAAACATACACACACACACACACACACACACGCGCACACACACATTATACGCACAAGAGGGCTGTTCCAGACAGGGCGGACACAAACTGTCAGATATTGGTGAGGAAATAAATACAACTGTCCCTCTGTGGCATGCTCCATAGCAAGAGGGCAAATTTATTGTCAGAGTAATTCTCCCTGATTCACGCTGGTTTAACAAGCCCCTGAGCCTAGCTGATGCTAGTGTGTAATTGTGTGTGTGTGCGTGTGTGTGTAAGTGGGTGTGTGTTTCTTGTCTGTGATGTTACCCTGGCACTAAATGGAGAGTGATAGAGGAGAAAGGAACATATAATCAAAATATAAACAGCACACTCCATCTAAATGACCTGTCTTGAAGCTCACCGGTGGAGCTCAGGGACCTCCGGGGGGGGAAGAGGATAATTGAAAAAATGACAAGGAAATGGCTGGAGAAGGAGTCTCTCTCTCTCTCTCTCTCACACACATACACACACACCTCAGTGCTGCACACTGGGAACAACATCCCAGTGCTGTTTATCCCTGTCAGAAAGAATTACCCAGCTCACTGAGGGAGGACTGGTCTTTGCTGTACAAACACACACTCACACACACACATACACACCGTTTTTCTCCTCCAAGCCTCTCCCTCCCTCCTTCCTGGTATTTCCCTCTTTCTCTTGTGCTGATAGGCATTACGATCTGTTTATTCACGCTAACCCTCATCAGCCTCCTCTCGCTGGGCTCTGGCCGCTAAACAAGCCGTCGCATCTTGTTTGTACAATCTGCTGTTACAACCCTGTGCAGGGGAATACCGAACGTGTTAGAAAAAAAAGCTAGGGGTTTAAGAAGGATAGGACGGGCTTCGGGAGGAGGGTGCGTGTGTGTGTGTGTGTGTGTGCAAAGATGGGCATATAGGGGGAGAAAGGGTGAAGAGGTGCTAACTGTAAGCTTTAACTCTTTATGTTGTAGTTAGCAGGGGCACAAAGTGGCCTAAAGCCATTTTTTTTAAAGAAAAAAAAAAAAAAAACACTTGCTTTCTGTCTAGCCAAAAGTCTGCCATTAGCAATAAACAGCTAAGAATGCGAGTCTCATAGTATCATACTATTTTCTGTAGATTTCTCAGTTTTGGTAGTAAAGTTATATAGTTGTGATTGTACAATTATAAAATGCTTTTCATAATAAAAAAAATTCTAGTCACACAAACAAAATCTTTTATGGTAAACCTTTTAGAACAGTGAACATAAAGTCATATTCTTTTAAAAAAAATATGCCACAATCTATATATATATATATAGTTACAGACAGTTAACTTTCTGATTTTTGTTTTACTTCATTAGAAGAATGAGAGTGGAATGGAATATTTTGGAATTTGACAAAATAAACAAATAAAAAACAGTTTTATATCCTTTCATGCTTTATACTATCCAGTAAATTGCTTCTAACCTTCACCTTCCCTGTATATACAGATACTTCCAGTCAAAAGCTTCTATAGACACACCTTCTATCCTGATTTTTATTTCTTTAGTTAAATGCTCAAGGCATCCTGTTGATACTGATAACTGTTGATATTGAGATGCGTCTTCTACTTATGCTCTGTAAAGCCTTCATAACGGCTCTAACCTGCTGTTTGTTAATTGGTGATTTGTAAGTATGGTAACTCTAAATGGGCAAGTTTTGGTCTTTGGTCTTGTTTCTTCATGAGAGCGAGTTTCATCATGGTGCTCGATGGGTTGTTTTGCAAACGCACTTGACAAATGCTGTTCCAAAACAGCTGATCTTCGTGCTTTAAAATAACATCTAACTGCTGATGTTAGTTGATTATCTAATGCCACAATTATTTCATAATTGTAAAAAAAATAATTTAGAATGTACAAAATAAATTCAAACTGTGTACAATCTTTTATCAGTACCATATATTTTTAATCCTTGCTTACAAACTCACACCTACATTTATGAGATATCCAAAATACCAATCATGGGGAGCCAAAATACCACCATTGTTCCTTGGGAGAAAAAAAAAAAAAAGTAGCCTCTCCTTAATCCTCAAAGAAAAGGTCAAAAGGTCACATTGCTCAGGTGGAACCGATGAGGAAGGCCGAGCGGGTCATCGAGAAGGGGAGGGGGAGGGGGGCTTTTAAAGCATCTCGGCGCTACCTTCAAACAGGTTGGAGATATTAGCCCGCATGTGGAGACTGAAGGGGCTATATTGAGTGGGACGCTCCGCTGTCATGTTAATAACGGCCGTGATGAAAGGCTCCAGGCGCCAGGACCAGGTGGATCCATAAATACAAGCTCCCGAGCAAAAGAGTCATGAAGCGTGACGTCCCCTCTCCGTTTCAGGGGTTAATTTGTCCCGAAATAATCCGCAACCACTATTCTTTCTATCCTGCGGTCTTTCTGCGCTTCTGTGGGGTCTGTCTGCGTGTCGAGCTACACAAAGTAATGAGAGACAGACACTGGAGGGATCCGCAACCGGGAGAAAAAGGGGAGAGGAATGCAACCGTTCTGAAGTGTCCAGGGAGCACTTTTGTGACAGCGTTCGGACAAATGTAAAAGCGGCGCTTGTGCGAATGCCCTGAGCAGAGCAAGTTCAAGTGGAAAATCCACCCCCCCTCCCATCCTTTTCCACCTCCTCCTCCTCAAACTCTTCCCTCCTCCCTCTTCCATTAGTCTCTTGCTCGTCTCACACACACACACACACCCTTGTGCCTCTATCTAACGCCCCACTGCCCCAGAATAAAAATGACAAAAAATTTCCAGTAGAACACAAGAGAAGCGGCTGACGCTGGCGGGGGAGAAGCATAAAAGCCCCATTATCGACTGGCCTTCATTGCACATTTCACTCATGTTTCAGCTTAAAAAAATGGACTTTCACACTCGGCTGCGCCAGAACCCAAACCCCGAAACGGGCACTGCTGCCCTGCACTGTTCTCCCTTCACGGCTTCTGTCGTTCGTCACCCTCCCCACTTATTTTTCTCATTCCGTCAGTCTTTTTTTTTTTTCAACCCTTCTCTCTTCACACTAGTGAAAGAAAAAAATAAGGAGAAAAGTTCCAAGTAAGCACTTCCACTTAATGGACAAAAAAAAAAAAGACGTTTCAGGAACCAAAAGTTCAAGAGAAATGGAACAGTTTTTCTTGATAGCCATGTCTAGGTTTTAAACACCACTGAAGAACACTTGGAGCAAAGTGGACATCTCCAGAATAAAACTTCTCCAAAAAGTATTTGGATCGCCACCAAGAAAAGGAAAAGCAAAAAGAAAACAAAGGTACCAGATACTCAGCAAGGTTAAAGTACTTGTCAAAGTTCGTATTAGCAATGCTATAAAAAAGAAAACACAGCGTGCTTGGCCTGGCAGTGAAGAAGTGAACTAGCAAAGTGAAAAGAGAAAGAAAAAGAGTGATGCAGAAGACGGGAGAGGCGTGCCAGCTGGCGACACACACACATCTCTCCATCAGCTCATTTAAATGTGCCACTCTGTGTGCACAATGGTGCGATGGCAGCGCAGCCCCTCTGTTAACACGCGCAAGAAGGAAACTAATTAGCATGTCTCTAATGAGTCTTTTCATTTTTTTAATTAAATAAGGGCCTCAATAATACATGAAAAGAGGACTTTTTTCCCCCTTTTCAATTACCAACTGATACGTGGCTATAGCCACGTGTGTATGTTTTGTATATGTCTATCTTTGTGTGTGCATGCGTGCGTGCGTGTATGAGTTTTTTCAGGCCTGACACACTCTGTACACACTTCTTCTGCTGTGACAACACATACTGGAACATACTTTGATTTTTAGTTTATATTTGACACACTAATGCTATATTCCTAGTTTTCAGTCATCGTTCGTATGCATCACTGAAAAAGCTTCGTAAGGAGTTAAACCAAGAAATACTAGCCAATTTCTGATTTGTCAAGTATGCTTTTTCTCCTTTTAAACTTGCTTAAATGGCAGGATTTCATTCACTTAAACATCCAGGCTGCCCAAAAGAACCAAACACCCTGCAGCAAACATGGTGGCTAACCAAGAAGGACTCTCTCTCACTCTGTGTCTCTCACACACACTCACACACATGGATTTGTTCAAAAAGCTGTTAAACCCAGCAAGAAGTAAAACATCAACAGAAAAATTACTTCAAGAAAAACTGTGTAATATTGAAAAATTCACTAGGTTTTATAAGAGTAGCTAATATATTGCTAGCCAGCTAATGCTTCTTTTTCATGCTAAGAGCCAGTGTCAGCAAGGTTAATGAGCTTGTGGTTAGCATGACATCTCCAATGTCACTCTCATGTCAAAGAAAATGAAAATTTCAAAAATTATGAAATTTTATCAAAACAAATTTCACACACACACACACACACACACACACACACACACACACACACACACACACACACACACAACATTTTCATACCAAACAAGCTGCATACTGTAGCAAAGCAGCTGAGGTAATTTTAGCTGTTTAGCTACCTCAGCTACTGTAGCTTTTCTACGTTGTTTTTTTTTGTATATTCTTTTTTTTCTTTTTTACTTGAAATGTACAACGTATAACTAAAATAGCCTGTGCTGTCAGAATGTTATAATTAGATTAGCGTTGGTAAAATTACCAGGAACTGGTCAGGTTAAAGTGTAATGCTTCCTCTCTTTTTTTTTTTCTTCATGAACCGGTGGTCTGTCCCCACATTTTTTTTTTCAGGGTATAATTAGTCGTTATAAATTGTATACAGTATACTATGAAGATATTTTGTGCACAGTGCTAACAATTTGAAAACTGATAATCAAGCGTGTGTGACTTGAAAGTGTGTAAGCTTCGATATTTTCAAAATGGTAGTTAGCTGGGGTATAAAAGTGAACAATTTGTATTTAGTACATAATATATATTGATCTGTATTACTTCCTTAATTAAAACATCAACTTAACAAACTTTATTTCAGTTTTTTTTTTTTTTTTTTGCCGGTTGTAAAAAGAACATGCTTTTAAACAGGCTTAAAACGAAGCGCTTAGCATCATGACACCTTATAAGCAATAAAACGTAACCTGAAGTTTTACACCTGCATGCTATTATGCATCATAAACAGTCTTGGCATATTTTAGGGCATCGTAATGATTTGTAATTTTAACACAGCAGGCTAGTTTGGGGAAGCAGACAAGACAAGAGACTAGACTTGTCAGTGCAATTGGGACTTGCCTTGCAGGCAGCAAGGAATTCCAAATTACAAACTGCTCCTTTAGGTTAATAAGCACCGCATTTACTCGTGAGCTATAAAGTCAATGAGATAATGACGCCGTTTAAAAGTGAGACAGTAATCTACTGTATCTTCAATTAAATAAATGTAAAAAAAATTTTTTTTTAAAGATTTGAATGAATATAACGTAATAAGAGAAATGATCTATACTGTATCTGTACGCACAGTCCTGTTGTGTGTTGTTAAGACGAGCCTTGCCAGTACAACATAATCAGTGGCCGCGTTTTAATGCGCACAGCTTTGAAACGAATGAATCTAATGAGGGATTAATCATTAACAAGCCACCAGCGCTGACTACACATCTATCTTGCTGACATATGTGAACTCTTTGTGCTTATGCACACATACGCCGGAGCGACCGTGACAGAGAGGTCTTGTAAAACTGTCTCGTTATTTTATTTGATTTTTTTTTTTTTTTCTCGTTCACCCCTTCTTCACTTTGCCTTAACTCGACATGCCTGCTGTAGCAAACTCCGGCCCGGAGTTCAATCTAATTAGTGTGGTTTGTTAATTAAATGAGCACGCCACTAACGAGGTAACCTGCTGTTCCTTGATAATGTTAATTACCCTGAAGGGAAAACCTCTCAACACGACCATTTAAACTGTCAGTCCACATTCCCTGCAGGATTATTGATGATTCGAAAAACTGAAGGCTGCATTACTTTGCTCCCTGGCTTGCTCTCACCACCGGTTCGTTTGTCAAGTTGTTGACCGATTTTTTTTCCCCCTCCTTTACCTACCCCTGGTTGAAACATGGCAAGAGTTTTTTTCCTGTCACGTTCAGTTTTACCACCGAGACAAATTAATGCGGTTGACGTTAGTGTCGCTCGACGGTTTGTGTTATTCCTTTACAGCTATCTCTACAGGCTAAACTTAAAATATCGCCCTACGCGCATGCTGAAACACTTTTACGAACAAACAGACGCTAAAGGCAAAGGTGTTAAACCTGGCCTATATAAATCCTCTTTCTCGCGGCGACTAACATTATATACCACTTAACGTACACAACTCCATGCCAGCAAGCTAACAGAGAGACACTTGACACATCCAGGAGAGGTTTAAGAGCGGTGGGGAATTTGACGAGAGTTATAGGAGACAAGTAAGAAATTCAAGCAAGCGACGCAATGCTGCTCCATGCCTCGGTCGTATCACAGCTACTGAGCTACTCTGTCCCACTTAAAACACACACACACACACACACGGTGTGTGTGCATGTACAAGGTCAGGTGGAAGGGGATCCTGCTCTACAGCTAACCTCATGCTCACAGAGGGAATTGTGTTTGGTCTCCAAGCACTGCCTATTGTGTGGCGCTTCAGTACAAAGAGACACATTCATTTGACTGCTTTTTAATACAGCGCTGAGAGCTTGAGAGACAGAATCTCAGAGAGGGAGAGAGAAAGTGAAGGAAGGAGGGAAGGAAGGAAGAAAAACAAAAAAACAAAAGCACTGTAACAAGCAGTGGAAATTAGACTAGGTTACAGTTCGTTACTGAATTTTATACTGAGCTGGGAGAGTAAATTAGAAGCAGGGTAAAAGGGAGGATGACTTTATAGAAGTGTGTTTTGTGGTCTCTGTGTGTGTCTCACCTGTACAGGGCTCTGTTTGACCTCGTTACTGCTGGGCGAGCTGAGTCCTGTGGCCTGTTGAAGGAGGAACTGGCGTGCTGCCTGGAGAGCCTGTGGACATGGGAGAAAACAGACGGTGGTGAGTCTCTCTCTCTCTCTCTCTGTCACACACACACACACAGCTTAGATTTCCTCAGAATCACAGGAAAATGCACTTTCCATTTCACAACCCACTTAGAATCTACCTGTCTGTCAATACTGCCTTACAACAAAATGAACATAAAGTATTTACATTCATCACATCATTTAGTGTATTGGGTTTCAAAGATGTTCCACCATTATATATCGATATATTATTATTAGTGAGGGTTTCTTTCACCCTCAGTTATTCCTTGCTACAGTCGCCTCTGGATCTTCATGAAGCTGCTTTAGTTATGCAACTAAAACAAACACAAAGATATAACCATAACTATGTGTAATAGTTTAAAAGTTCGCCTCGTCCAAATGTAATGCAGACTCAAACGGTCACGTCGTCATAACTCGGATTTCTGATTGAGCTGTACATCACACGCCACACCACATGCACTTTTCCAGGTAACTCATACAAACCAAAGGTACAATACACCGCACGTACCCGTGTCTGTTCCACGCCATCGAGATGGAAGGAAATTTTTCTTATTTTCTGAGACGGTATGGACATAAGTCTGTGTGTATACTGTATGTTTCATCTTATCTGTTGCTCCTGTACAGCACCGTCCCGTCCCAACAGTCGGAACAGTCTGCGCCTGAGCTCAGGAATTTTAGTTACCCTGTTTTTGTTTCAACACACCGAGCCATTGGGGGCAGTGGGCCAACGGCAAAACATGCCTCTCCAAACGAAAACACCAGGCGGCAGTAAATCAGGGGGCAAGGCATAGTTTTTGAAGAGCGCCATCAGGATGCACATTTGCTTCCTGGCTCCAAAGAGAGAGAGGAAGGCTACATGGTAAATATTGATTTATGAAAAAAAAATGTGGGGCCAGACCACCGGTTCACGAGGGGGGAAAAAAAAGAGAGTAAGCATTACACTTTAACCTGACATGATGAGAAACAGTTCCTGGTAATTTTACCAACGCTAATCAGAGCTTCAGGTCTGCTGTGGTATATAAATGCTATACAAAAATAATACAGAGAGAGAGAGAGCGAGAGAAAGAGACTATATGCAACAGGTTTCCTAAATAAAAGAGATGAATTGGTGTTTTTTTTTTATGACTCCCTGGTATACCCAATCAATTTACATAAATACTAATAAGTCCCTTTGAAATATCTGACACCCACTGTTTGAGTTAATCATGATATCAATTGCAAAAGCACTTGTGTGTGCGTGGGAGGGTGCATTGTGAAGTTAACAGCATTGCCCTCGATATAAAAGATGCGTATTCTTAAAAAAAAATATATGAGAGTGACAGAAAGAAAGAGAGAGAGAGAGGCCCATCATGCAATCAAATGTATGGCCTGCATGATGAAAACCATCTGCTGTATCAAGAGCACTTGTTACTTTTGCTGAGGTCGCAGCTGAATAGTGCACACACACACACACACACACACACACATAGACGCGAATGTATTACCCACACGCCCCCTCTATCCACCCACGCCCAGAAAAAGCCCCTCCGTCCGACTGAACAGGAACCGTGTCCCGTCAGAGTGTTACCTCAGCAGTAACAAACTAAAGTGGACTTAAAAACACCTCCCAGTCTAGCCTTGGCCAGTTCGACTTCACACACATACGCACACACCAGGCATGTGGTGGATATTAAATACCCTCGCCAGCTATGACCACATGTGCATGCACGCTTAGGCACTCATCTACAGGCACACACCAGTGGTGGCCTGGGACTAGACGGGATCTGGCAACAATAAAGGCTAATTCGATCCAAATTACCGCACTGATTGCGACACTTTCTTAATAAACTGGTCATGCTGCTAATACGCACAACTATTATCTTGAGCTGATCTCTGCCTCCTCTTGGCCTTTTCAGTTCCTTTATACGAGCGTGCTTGATAGACTAAGAAAAAAAAATGTGTGGTCAGTGCCTTGGTGCTTCTGTGCTTCATCAGGCTGAACCGAGAGCAGCGCCGGGGCAAAGGTTGCGAAAGGCAAACATGACTGAAAGGAGCCGGGGCTGTCCCAGAGTCTCGGGCGCTGGAGCAGTCGTCTCCCTGTGGAAACGGTGCACAGGCTCCCCGTTCAGGGTGGATGAAAAGCTATTGGATTAGTCTTGACAACGTACAAACTTTGGACGAGCTGGGTAAACTTAGACTCGGAGTTGGAAAGAAAAGAGAAGAAAAGAGTTGCAAGCCAGAAACCCGGCAGAAAAAAAAAAAACTGACATCCATGTTGACTTGATTTTCCTTTGCTCTTTTGCTTTGTCAAGTCTTTGATATAAGTCTTTGAGGGTTGAAACTGTGTTGTACAGTGACCTGTGAGACTTTGGCCCTCCCTCCGTATGTCCTTCTAAAGCCTCGTGGCATTCACCGGCGTGCGCTGCACCTTTAAAGAAAATATGAGGGAGGCGGCGGGTGGCTGGGTCCAACAACAGCTCCATTGTACTGCGACGTTAGACAGGTTTTATTGCGAAGAGGGCGGGAGGGTGCTAAGAGAGAGAGAGAGAGAGAGAGAGAGAGAGAGAGAGGCAGAGAGAAAGAGAAAAGAGAGAGGGGAAGGGGAGGGTGAAGAGGTCAGCGCCCAGCTTGGAGGCCTAAGCTGCACTGTGTGTGAGTTCTCCTAACTTGTCATCAGCCGAGCCAACCTCCCCCCCAACCCCAAACTCCCCCCGTAAATCAACACTCCTGACATGGGCTTTAATAACAGAGGTTTAAAAAAAAAAAATGTAAAAAAAATCGACAGGGTGATGGGGTGGAGGGGGTTGGATTATGCGTGTGTGTGTATGTGTGTGTGTGTGTGGGGGGGGGGGGGTATTCCAGGGTACTGATTTTTCTTTCTCTTCTTGCCCTCCCTGTAGGTGCAGAGAGGCGAAACTCTGGTCTTCATATGAAGGTCCATTTATGGAAAGTAATAAGGAAAAAATTATTTTTGGCTCATGTGCCTTGCAGTCCATATTCTCTCCATCTTCCTTCCCTTTCTACAAGCAGGGTTACAGCATCTACATGTGGTCGTCGTCCACCAAAAACAAAGTCAGAGCTCCTTCTGCCTGTTCAACAGGCGTTCCAAAACAAGGCACCAAGACACACAAACAGGGCATGATTGGGCGCCTCTTCCCTGGCGGGCCCAGGTTCTATTCATTAGGCTCAGGTTGCTAAAGCAAACAGTGCAGGGAGGTGATGAATCTGGGCAAAATGTCGGGTGTTTTCTCTCTTTCTCTCTCTCTCTCTGTCTTTCTGCTGTAAATCCAAATAGAGCAGAGTTGGCTTGTCTGTGTACAGGTGGGCACCATATGCTGGAATGATCCATCATCGCTGACAGAGGACCATTGTTGATGCTTGCAACAACCCCCATGACTACCCCCTTAGAAAAACAAGAGCCTCCGTCCCCGCGGTAGGCCGTCCTTGGGCGTGGGTGGATGAGTGGATGAGTGGATGGTGAGGAGTTCTGGAAGCAGACCGGGTCAGTAGGGATCAGGTTACAGAAGCTGGGCGCACAACTGCAGACACCTTCAGAAAGCTTCCAGTGTCTGCTGGAAGACGTCTGGATCACATATGGACGGAAAGGAAAGAGGAAAGAGAAGGCGGAGAAGAGAGTAGAGGACAAGCACTCCCCGTAATCCATGATGCACAAGCTGGGAACCAGACCCAGTGTTGAAACTCGGTACATGCTACAACTTAAAAGGGATTACTTAGTGTTCTAACACTTCTAACACTAGAGTCTCTTAATTAAACGACCAGGCTAACCCTGCTTTCTGGCTTTCAATGCGAGTTGAAACAAATTTGTGGTAGATATATAAATCTGGGGGACCTTTTTATAGGAGGTTAGTGCAGTGATGTTCATCATCCCACAAGATTGCAGCATTTTCTAACTACTAGCAGCTGCTTACACCAGGAACCATATCACAATCTGATAACTTTATCTGAAATTAACTTATTACCGAAACATTCTTAACAAACGCACAAAATGAATCTGAAACGTTCCATGTAATTTGTTCACACTGTTTAGAAAAGCAACTGGGTGTGACCACTGTGTGATTAATGTAACCTAACCTCATGTTAGCGCATATGGACGAGTGCGGTCAGGCTTTTTTGAGCAGCAGACCAAAGAGACCTACTGGAAAGCCTATTTAGAAAAAAAGGAAGAAAAAAAACATAAGGAAATCATTTATTTTTTCCAATTAACAAAATAACACTTCATAAAAAAACTGATCTTTTTCTTTGGGTAGGAGGAGAATAAAAAAATTAAGCAACCAAAAAAAAAAAAACGGTTGATTCACAGAGGAAAAACCTCAAGCAATCGAAATAAAGCCCGGTTTCGAGAGAATAAAGCCTGAAGAAGAGCTCGTCACACTTAGATGATTCTGTGCAGATAGTACACCTCTGTACGCCTGCTAACTTAGGATGAGCAAAGAAACAAGAAGACAATACAAAGGCTTCCACTGCTTCAATTGAAAGCATTCGACCTTAAAGGAAAAGTCAATCTATGCTAAAACCTTCCTTGGAATGTGATCTTGCAAGATTTTGTAAAAAAAATACCATGGTTGCATTCAAAAAGGAAAGGACACACCAGGCATATGAGGGGAAAACTGAGTAAAAGCACAAGCCAGGAACCTGTGTGTCACTCATTCGAGAAATGACTGTTGCAAGGAACACAATGACTGGCTGTACAAGACCATTAGAGATCCCTCAATCACTTACCCCTTAATATCTAGTGCCTGTAGAAGAATGATCAGGTACAGAAACTTGTAAAGATTCCTGTCACCTGGAAAAAAAAAAAAAAACTCCAGTGGCGTTTTAAGCACAGATGTGTTAAGTGTTGACCACATCTAGAGGCAAGGCGAATTAGGTCGAATAATCAGACGTTCAGTATATCTGAACTTCCACCAAAGGCCTGCCTGGTTCTTTTTAAAAGCTGGAATGTTGCAACACAGCTGGTCACCAAATGAGCAACGTCTACAGGCGATCCAGTGCGTCTACAGTGCTCAGGTCAGGCCTGTTAGCAGCTGTCCACAACTGGGCCATGGGGCAAAGTGTACAGTCTTGGACATGATCAAGTCCATTGGCTCATGCAAAATTATCTTAATTTTGTCCCCATGACTCATTACCAAGGCTGTAGACTGCAGAGCCGGCCAATTTCACGGTGGGTTACAAATAAACTGCACTTTTGACCGTTTTTCTCTCCTTTCCTTCCAACTCTTTCCCTCCTGTTGGCCAAAGCTGGTTTTAATTTGCTACTTCCTGTTCCAGCATGCCGTTCATAGGCCCTCTCAGTTGCTTGTCACATTTGTTTTCACTCAAAGCCATTAGAATGTTAATCTAAAAAAAAAAAAAAAAGATAGAAAAACCAAGCAAATTATCTAACATTTTAATTATTTAGGGAACCTTCAAAAACATGACGTGCTCTCCTCCTGCCATTTAATGTAATGTTTCCGCAATATAAAGGCTACGGCAAAACCTTAAATTTTAAATGGCTACAGCAGGCCTCTCTGGACTCAAGCTGGCCATTAAAATGAGGAAAGGGTGAACGAGAGCCAAAGCAATAAAAAATAAAACTTAAAGAGGAGTTTTAAAAGAAGATGAAGAAAAAAAAAAACTTAAAAAATAAGCTACAATACTTGAAAAGGCTGACTGGTTTAATTTTTTTATTATTTTTAATTTTTTCACAAAAGTAACCTGTTTGAAACTTGTAGCCACTTGCCACTTTCCAGATGTGACTTCCTCAACCTTTAAGCACAGACAGAAATCATGAGGGAAAATATTACATGAAAGGTAATAGCAAAGGTATAGAAGTAAGTTATCCCCATATCCTGCTCTTAAAGAGCCAGAGAGGAGGATAATGCACTCTGGCAGGACTCTCTGGGCACGATTACTTTCTCTACTGCCACCATGAGACAAGCACAAAGAATAAAGAATGTACAAATGAACGACGTAAAAGGATAAACTGAGAACAAGCACAAGAGAGAAGAGGAAGAAGAAGAAGCAGCTGCCTAATTCATGGCAATTACATGCCAGTTTCATTTCAGTTTTCCTAACACTGACGTTTTCAGCAAGCCATGCCCTACCCAGTAGACAGCTCGTGGCTATGAACAAACGTTTTAACGTCCTGGTATTTAGATATTAGTAGATCTGGCAGAACGAACGAGGGCACTGCTGGGGTGTTAAGGTGTTTGGTGGTTCCCTCCCCCTACTGGCTCCTTTACAGAGTTGAAACCTCTCCAATATTGTTCACCGTGTGCACACCAAACTCTGGATAGCTCTGACTAGCAACTGAGCTTCCCTTCCACACCACGCATATGGAACATATTTCTGTGTTGTTATTAATAAAGAAAAAAAAAAAAGAAAGCTAATAATAATGCACACAGGATGCTGCCAAAATGGACCTCTGGAGAAAGGGGAACACTGTTTAAACAGATGAACGCGGCGTGAATTTTCTAAACCGTTCGACTTGGAAACTCATTACTTTGCAGGTCTGGTCAAAAGTCGAATGCAGGAGACTTTGTTTTTTTTTTTCATGTTGAAATTTCTACACAAGAACAAGAAAAGAGGGAGAGTCTTCAAAACTCACCATGTGCGGCTGGGTGGAAGTGGTGCCATGTTTGTGTGTGTGTGTGTGTGTGTAACTGTATATATATATACATATATATATATATATATATATATATATATATATATATATATATATACACTTACAGGGGGCAGGATACAGTCAGAATGGAGATGAATCTTAATTTGCAGAAACAGAAACAGGAATTTGATGGTCAGTGCCGTGAGGGCACATTTCGTATCACCGCACAGCCCAGACAAAAAGAAAAGATTGTGCACTGTGTTACAAACATCTTTGGCTCCCTCCTTCCCCTGCTAACCGGGAACAAATAATACGTCGATCACCAAGTATTAGTAAAACATACTAGATTTAACAAGACTGCAGCAAATTCAACTTCTGACAAAAAAACAAAAAAAAACTCTTCATTAATAATCTGTTCAATATATCTCCAGTTACTGATCTATCATTAGATATTTTTTTTAAACAAGAAAGGAGAAAAGAAGCCAACATTTCCCTCTTTTTTTCCCTTATTCTCTCCAATGCTTCTTTCTGTTGACTTTAATCTCTTTTTTAAGACGGCAAACACAAAAAAGCGGGCAGAAGCAAGCTAATTAGCAACACTTAAAAAAGAATCCGGCTTCATTGTTCAGAGTCCCTCGGCCTCGCCAGTTACCAGGGCAACAACTTTGAGAGTGTCGCCGGGTGCATTTCTTTCTTTCTTTTCTTTTTATTCCTCCTCCTCCTCCTCTTCTTCTTCTCTTTTTCCTTCGCCCCCTCCCCGGGCTCTCTGTGAGCCAGCGGTGGAGTACAGGGAGATAAAGAAAGAGAGAGAAGAAGAAGAAAGTGGAAGGGCTGCCCTGTCCCATAGTAAGGAAAGGATTTTGGAAGCCAGGGGCTCTGAACACTTGATCCTTAAGTAGCCATGCGTGGCATACTGGTCAAAGTGTGTGTGTCTTTCCACCCCGTCACCTGACGCGTGCTGAGACAGCAAAAACACACGCCAATTAGTCTCAATTATGGCCGCCATTTCCTGACGTGGACGGCGTCCAGTAGGAAATGTACTCAGCAGCCTACAGACCTCCATTCTTCCATTCCCACCCCTCCCTCTCGCTCTCTCCATCTTTGTCTTTCCTTTTCCAACTCTGCCACTTCCTATGATCCCACTCTCCCCGTTTCCTCCCCACTTCAACTCTTACCTAAATCACTCCCTCCCACTTCTGCTCTCCAGCACCCGCTAAATCCGTTCCCGTTTCCAGCACCCTCCCTTTTCCCCTCTCTTTCTTCTGCACCTTCTCTCCCGCCACTCTGTCAATCAGGGCGCAAGGAGCCGTGCCTCCCTCACATTAATACTCTGCGGAGGATCTTTCATAATTGCCATGGCGACTAGGCGAAGGTCAATGTCTGTGGTGCCTCGAGAGCTGCCGGGGAAAAATAAACATGCCTTGCCAGGTACGGCACATTATTCATATTCATAAACCGTCTTAACATAAAGGCTCGCTTTGTATTAAAAGAGACGCATTCGCCATCGAAAGATAATACTTGAGAAATATCTTATTTATAAGAACTGAAATGGCAGTAAGGGTGCACTCCGTAAACCAGAAAGGAAGCAAAACTAACCTGGGGTTTATGACCTCTGTGACCAAACCTGAACATGCTGCTGACCTCAGCCTGGCTTGGTCACTTGACCAATCCTGATGACCTAGGCAGTGACCTCTGACCTTGCCACAGATCATCAACTATTCATATAATTTAGGATGAACTGTTCTGTTCTAACTTTCTTTATTGCCTTGTTTTGTTGATTTATTTTGTCAGAAGCATACAATTTTCACCTTGTGTCCCATATCAGCAAATAATTCATCTGAATAAATCAAAAAGTTACAAATATTTGTAAGATATTAACGCCAATTACAGAATCACAGTCGATCTGTTTTCGTTAAAAGGCATTTCTACTCAGTTCTATACAATCGCTGCATGTACTGCATGCTGTATACGCAAGCACATACATAACACGGCGAGAGATTGATTCCGGCTTATGTACTTAGCTGGCAATCTTTAAACAATTATTTTATCCTGATCTGCTCTTTATGAATACAAATGAACAAACGCAATAAAGATGTGACAAGATACTAAATTATGGGATTTGATGTAGTGGCAGGAGTTGCATGTGCGTGTGTATGTGCGTGCACCTGTTTATTGCAGTCGTATAATTTATAGTCGTATATATTAATCAGCACTGACTGAGGAAACACGGATACTGCGGCACGTAACTGAGTGAAATTGATAGACCCAGGACATTTGCTGTAAACATGACTTTGTAGCCCAGCTCAGTTAAAATGACTTTACACAAAGACACACACACACACACACACATGTGCATGCAAAAAAATGCTCAGGCTCTGCATAGTCTCTCAAAGCTTTCCCTGGAAAAACTCATAAATTAGTTTTATAACCTGTCCATAAATATGACCTCTCCACATTCCTGAATTAGGACTCAATGTGTGAAAAAATCATTAAACACAGAATATAGGATATCACACGGCACATGTGAAACCCATTATGTCTCATGCACCCTTTTGCTTATAGAGGCCTGAACGTGTAACAAATCAAAAACTGGGAGATTTTGTGATTATATGTTACGACACGTGTCGGCGATTAATTTTTTTATGTTTAGTCTGGATCAATCTAAACAAGTTAAAGAGGACCAATTACACAGAATTCACTTTTGAGTCATTTTTAGACATTCCGATGAGTCTCCACAAATACAGTATAACATAAAAAAAAAAAAAGATCCCTGCTGTTTATTCTTTTTCTATTTTTGTATTGGCCAAGCTTAAACAAGCCAGTCAGATCTTTCCCTATTGTGTAACAACACAACACTGTCAGTGTCACGCTGCTATACAATAAGCTATTAGCTTATTTACTTAGTGCTAGGTGCTAGGAAGAATATCATACAGACATGCACATGGACTCCTGGCGACAGACAGTTGTCAGGATTTAAACACTTTTTTTGGTGTGCCACTTGGGATGTGCAAAGCCTTAAGATATTATGCTAATAAGCTTTCAAAAAAAACACAGTGCCGTAACATTTTATGAGCACACTTTGCATACAAAAACTAGACTATCCAACCACCTCCATATAACTCAGGCACCACCTTCATAATGCTGCAACTCGGAATGGCCTTTCCTCTTTGGTCAACTAGGGTACCATCAGCCCCTTCGGCAATTAAAAGTATGGAATGCTTTTAGGTGACGACACCTTTCAATGTGCCGACAGCATTAGATTTATTTGATGCTATAAGCACTCATCCCCTTCCTATAAGGGATATCATACTCTCATTCAAAGCCACAAATCTCTTCCTCCCTTCATGCTGTCCTTTTGTTCTGTAGCCTTAAGCTGCTTAGGGCAAACTGTGAGCGTGAGAGGAGGATGAGGGACGCAAAGGAGAACGAGAAGCATTCTTTTGATAAATTTGCAGAAAAGTATGACATCGGACGGTCAGCGCCAACCACATCCAGAACTCTACCAGGCGTTGTTTATTGCAAGGATGATGAGAATGCCCAACCAAAAGAGACCAACGTCCACCACATGAGTGTCAGAACTCAGTTAGCCCTGCCACAAGCTGAAACCTGATTCCTGACTGGATCTGCACAGCCTTCTACTGTATGTTTTATAGGGACAAATCTGCCCTGCAAATCCCTGATATGGAAGAAGGCAGTCTGCATCTCCAGCCTCTCCACAAATACCTGTCCCACCTGCAAAGACTGGTTGGTTGGTTCTGAATGGGAAGTGCCTATAAGTAAATAGGGAGAAATATTGACAAAAAAGCCAATTCTTTTATCAAATCGCCAGATCCATTAGCCACCCATGGCTGGGTGTCCAGGAGACCACAATTGACCAACAGTTAGTGCTCTGCTACAATGCTCTCAGCTGCCCTACACACTGAAACTGTAGTAGATGAACGCTTTTACTGGTCAGGGAACTGGTAGAAATTTGTGTAGAAAGTGCCCAGGACCAAGACCTGGGTATCTGCTACTCCAGCCCTGGTGGAACAGTATCCAGCAGTCTCTGTAATTCACCAACTCCTAAACACACCCTTCGAACCTAGTAATTAACAGATTAGTTTAATCAGCTGCGTTTGATCAGAAGGATCACAAAACTGTCTTGGACACTGGCCCTCCAGGCCTGGAGTTGAAAATCCCTGACCTAAACCTTATCATTGGAAGATTAATAGTTAGGGTCCCCATAATATCACGGCCATGTTTCTCCAGCTAGTAAAGGGTTGAGCAAAGCGAAACTTGAAAAGTCTTGCAGGTCTACCATTAGAGGAAAGACGGAACAAAGTAAACAAATAGATGTTCAGTTGAGGGATGAGAAGCACAACTACAAAGTAAAGTGAAAGCAGAAGGAGAAGACAAGAAGAGTAAGAGTGCTAGGAGAAGAGGAAGTGAGAGAGACAATAGTTAAGCATACTCTCAGTCTCTCCATCTGTGCGATGAACCACGAGATGAGAGATCCATGGTTTCCACATGCATCATCTTAAATCCTCCTAAAAGCAAGCAAGCTGTCTGTCGGCCACAGTGTTGAGCCTCCTGAGGGGCTGGAGCCGTCCCAAAGGGCCAAATACACTACAGCTCTCTCTCTCTCTCTCCATCTCTCCCACTCTCTCTCCTGGACTCTCTCATATCCCCACCATCCCTTTACAACTCATTACAAATTACGAGTGCCCCTTTGTCCTAACATTCTTCCTTGCAAGGTTACTCAGAGTGCCTGACCTGAGAAGGGGCCTGCTTCAAAATACCTCTCAGCCATTCTCACCAGCATGCACCGTTTAGTGTGTAACAAAAATTTGAGTCACTGCCCGCCCCCTCCTTCTCTTTTTCCTCCCTCTCTGTTTCAGTTGAGTGGCACTCCTGGAGAAAATTGCACTTCAGTAGCAATGTACGTCTCTCCTCCTACTGTAGCTCCCTCTCAGTCCCCGCTCTACCCAGGCGGCTCACACATGTATGTGCTGCTAGCTCAGGTGCAACAGCACAAAATTGTGAAAACTAGGTCTCCTTAGGCAGATAAGAGGTCCTGTAAAGTGAGGAGTTCCCTCCACCTCAAAGCCTCCAGGAGGAGTGAGAGTGCAAGGGGTTTCCTGGTAGCCTAAATTGGAGGGTACCTTTTTAGCTGCCGAGTTTATAACAAGCAACAAGGGTACAGGGGAAGAGGCGGAGGGTAAGGGGAAGAAAAAAAACAAAAGGAAAAGAAGGGCACCTGGTTTTTGTCAGATACGCACAGGCATACGGACAACCAAGTGTAAGCTAGGAAAGGAGGGGCGATATGAGGCTTCACAGAGCACCTCTGGTCCCACCGATGTTTGTAACCTGCTATGTACTGTTTGGAAAGCATCCTGTCTGAAGGCCTGCTTTGAAGCAAAATGACTGCCTACTGGAAAATGAGACAAAAAGTGAGAAAGACAGATGTATCCTAGTGCAGGTAAAGATGTGGATGAGATGTTTGAAGTGAAGCACACTCATGCCAGTGAAAAGACAAGACCCTGTGGTCGGGATTTGTGAAACAAGGCGGGTGAAATACTACAAGGATTTGGGCAGTGTGTACTGTTGTTTTTCTTTTCTTTTTTTTTCCTTCCATCCCCCCTCAAGCAAGGTTTTTTCTGCTTTCAGGGTTGTGAAGCAGACAAGAAACATTCCTCAGGGGGGCCCCGGTCTTTCTTGACACGTCTCAGCGTTACACCCCCCCAACACACACACACACACCACCACCCTTTACTTCTTTTCTCTTCCCTCCCACCACTTCGACCCCACTCTCCTCGTTCTCTCGTCTTTGCTTCTCCACTCTTTTCTCTTGCCCTTTTAGCCCCATCTCCAATCTGTCCACACCTCTCTCTCTCTCTGTGTATATATATATATATATATATACACCTCTAAATCTACTCACAATACATCTTATTCTCTTTATCTCTCTACCTCAGAGCTCCTTCACAGTCGCTTCCTCTAATTCGCCAACTCACCCTACTGTAACGCTCATGCTCTCCCTCTCTACCTCACACCCTTCTCCTCTCTTCTATCCACCTTTCCCTTGACTCCAACTCATCTTGCTCTATTTCCACATCCACCCCCTCCCCTTCCTTTTCCACAGCTCTTAAGGACCTCTGTTTATTTGCTGTGGGTCTGTGACGGCTGCAGAGATGTCTGTGATTTCTCCCAGGCTCTGGAGGGGCCCATGGAGAGAGTGCTTTGTGTCCTGTCTGCTTTTTTTTATTTTTTTGAATCTCCTTTCCCCCCACCCGTCTCCGCTCCACTGAGTTCCACCACTCCCACAGCATCCAGGTGAAAGAGCCGGGTTTGTTAAAGGAGGCGGATGAGAGGGGAGCATCAGGAGGGGAGAGACAATGCAGAAGCGATAAACAGAAAGAGGAGGAGGCGCTGAAGGATTAGTGAGCGTATGAGTGAGTAAGACTGTGTGTATGTGTGTGTGGGAGGGTGTGTGTGTGTGTGTGTGTGTGTACACGCAGGTGGGTGGGTTTGAGTGGGACTTGGTGGCTGGGAGGCACTTCCTGAGAAAACTGTGGCAATCTTTGTTTTTGCTTTTTTTAGGTAAGCCAGAGAGAAGTGAAACACAAACCATTAACGGACTAAAGCCTGCCGTATGAGTTAGAAGAAGTTGTCGGTTTTAGGAGAATTCTCATCTGGATACTGTTTGTTCTGCTATTTTAAGACTTTTGCTCTCTCCGTGTCCTTTTATAACTATGAATGAAAACCAACAATTAAGGTGTGATTCCTGAGGTATAGTAATACAGACTGCATCACTGATTTTTCCCCTTTAACCCTGTTTCCTCTTACATCACTCGAATAAGCCTACAATCAATATTATATTTATAATTACATTTTTTTGCATTACATTATATTATAGCAACTAAATATAGTTGTTCCCTCAATTCTTTCTTAAAGGTTCTCCATTCTGAAAACTTTTTTTTGTGGAAAGCTTTAAAGCTCCCCTTATGTGTGTCTGTCAATGCTTCAGCTGTAATATTTCTCAAATAATGAATTTTTTTTTCATCCAATCTCAAACTCACTTTATTTCACTACTCCTTCAAAAGTGTTGTTCATGTTCCTATTCTATGTAAATGAGCTACCGCTGAGCCACATGTCAGGAGAAGAGAACAATTTTCTTATATGAGGTCACAATCAGGCAAAATATACTTAGCTTGTTTAAGCCCTGGCCAATACAAAAATGGAAAAAGAAAGAAAAAAAAACTTTTTTTTTCTCACACTTTCTTGTTTGTACATGACTAAAAAGTGAGTTTTGCGTAATAGGTCCAGTTTAAGAGCTAACGCTTTCAAAATATCAATTTCCTCATATCATATCAATCACTCCAAAATTTTATTTTTAAAAACTTTTATTATTTTGGATACAATAATGTGACGCAGCTAGCGTACAGGTCCTGTGAATTAGCGGATCCTAAGGACATGATAATGAGCGGATGAATATGATTTGTGTGTCAGGGCTGTTGCCATACGGAATTAAGCCAATTCAAGTATCAGAAAGTGTTGCGGTATAACATTTAATTCTGGCGCAAGATTTCTTGTGCGCTATTGCAATCTTAAGTGGAAAAAAAAGAGAAGTAACCGTGCTGCCAATATTAAAAAAAAAAAAAAAAAACCATGCCAAGCTCCCTGGCTCAGAACATCAGAGCTGAAAGAAAGAGGAGACAAAAAGGACGCAGAGAACTGAAGCATTTCTGATGTTGGTCTTCAGATCAAACAGCCATAAGACATTAGGAATATGATTCAGGTCAGCGACTGATCCAGATTATCCAGAACAAAGCTTGGACTTCTTTTACCAAAGCACTAATAGGAAGGGAAACAAAGTGTTTGCTCCATCTTATTATTTCTTTTTTATTTTTATTTTTTATTTTTTTTTGTGGTTTTCATTTTTGATCCAGTATCTCAATCATGCAATTATAAAGACGTATTGCGGTTCACACAGCTATTTGCATATTGTTGTGTTTCCAGCATCAAAAGTGACAGTGGTTCAAACAGGCACCCCGGGGGGTAGAGGGCGGGGGCCTTCTAAAGGCCTGTCTTTAGGGAAAGTCAGGAATATGACCCGTCATGAAAATGTTTTTAAAAAAACAAATAACAGAAGTTAAAAGCAGGTGTAGGGACTCTGTCTAGTCCGTATGGTCTGTATAGAACTCTGGAAACACACACAACCTGCATGCCTGCACACACCCGCACCCACCCGCATACCCTCACCTCACACAAAACCACACAAACGTACACTCTTCTGAATGCTTAATTGACAAGCAATGGCAAACATAAAAAAAAAAATTTAGAAACGTTTTCCCCCACACACCATCTAACGTCACTAAGATGCTAGATTATGGCTAGAAGGTTTATAAAAAGGGAACATAAAAAAAAGATGTTTAAGGAAGGAATCATCACTGACTCATTTTTTTTCTAAGTAAACTGACGCTTTGCCAGTTTTGGTTTGAAACAAAAATCCCAGAGAATAAAAACAACCTTGTGTTCATGGCTTGATAAAGTGTTTTTTTTTTTCCTGCTTGAGTTCAGTCAGGAGCGTTAGAGCAGAAATCAATCAATATACACTTAATTCAAGAGGCCTCTAGGGGCAGGGTTGGGAAATAAAGATCTGAGACTGTTCACACAGCAGAGCAAATCTGATTTATTTATTTAGTTTTTAGACTGACAGTTCTGGGTTCCAAATTACAAGTTACTACATCTGATTAGTTTGTTTGGAGTAGTCAGGATGGCGCTCATATTCACGTCGGTGTTGGTTACGGTTAAGCAGGTAGAAATTAGCTGGTAAACTCGCTAAGAAAAAGCGTTTTTTACAAAGCATTAGCTTACCATGGACAAGTCAGGCAGTAAGTGAAAAGTTTGTACTGTTTGAAGTGACAGATGTTTTGAAGTTAAATATGTTATCATTATTATCATTATTAAAACTGAATTAAAGTACAGGGTGGGCCATTTATATGGATACACCTTAATAAAATGGGAATGGTTGGTGATATTAACGTCCTGTTTGTGGCACATTAGTATATGTGAGGGGGCAAACTTTTCAAGATGGGTGGTGGCCATGGTGGCCATTTTGAAGTCGGCCATCTTGGATCCAACTTTTGTTTTTTTCAATAGGAAGAGGGTCATGTGACACATCAAACTTATTGGGAATTTCAAAAGAAAAACAATGGTGTGCTTGGTTTGAACGTAACTTTATTCTTTCATGAGTTATTTACAAGTTTCTGACCACTTATAAAATATGTTCAATGCAACCCTCTTCTCCCACTCTTCACACACTGTTAGCAACACCGCAGGAGAAATGCCAGCACAGGCTTCCAGTATCCGTAGTTTCAGATACTGCACATCTCGTATCTTCACACCATAGATCCACATTTGGTAACTTACAAATTTTGCATATTTCTATGTTTAAATAAACATGCATTTTACTTCATCTGTTTCTTTTCATTCTTTTTTAATGTATGCACTTTTTGGAAAAATTGATTACAAGGAAAAATTTTGAAAAAAAAAAACAAACAAACAAAACAAAAGTACAAAATCTTGGAAAAAGTATTGAAACTTTGAATTTCCAAATATTTCAATAAATACCCAGTTTTTTGTTTGTTTGTTTGTTTTTTTTTTTTGTTAATTTACCATATTTTATATATAATTACCTAGTTACGCTAAACCGGCTTGTATATTCAAGACAAAACAGAAAAGTGAGTGAGGCAATGAGAAGCGGAAATAGAGAAAGAGTGTGCATTAGTGAGGCTGTGGATGGCATATGTTTGACATTGGGAAAGGTTTGGAGTAGAAGTAACTGCCCATTTCTCTTTCTAATTAAAGGCTTTGGCTCACGTGACCACACACAGGTGCAATAACACAGACCTGCCATGGAAGAAAGACCCGCTTGTGTGAGGTAAAGCCTCTCACTTACACTGTGGGAGGCTCCACACGTGCACACACACACACACACACACACACACACGATGAAACCGGGTAAGGGAACCAAAGAGGAAAAGCAATTCAGTTCAATTACCTTCATTAGAATTCCTCTTGCTTATTTCAATTTACAGAAGCAGGGAAATGTGAAGGGACAGGAGTCTGGAAAGGAGGGGGGGAGTTCTGTTCCTGTCTTTTTTTTCCTTTTGTCTCTCTCTCTCTCTCTCTCTCTCTCTCTCTTTTTCAGCAGAGGTCCTCACACTAAAGGGCATCTGGTAACTTTTAAACTTTTTGGCCGTCTGCAGGCAGCTAATAGACATTGATCATTCTGCCGTCACTCTGCATCAACCAAGCACAAATGTTTGAGTTTTTCTGGCGCTCATCAGTTTGCAGTACTTTCCTTTCAATAATATATATTGCTTCAGAAAGCGGACCGTCACTGTTTGCTTGAAAGTCCGCCAGCAAAACTCGGACAAAGCTTGCGGCTTTGCTATCAAAATCACAGAGCAGCTTCTGTTGGCCGGCCCGGAGCGCCTGGCCTGTGTTTAGGGGGATGGCGTGAGCGAAAAGTGAAAGTATTTCAGCCAAGAGGGTCCGGGAAGCTGTGAGGAAATTCCAGCTGACGCGCTGGACAGGGGAGACACTGACGCACGGGGGCCAGAGCAGAAAACAGAACGGGGTGCAGCATTATTCGTGCTGACGTGTCATCTAAAGCAACATGCTATTGAGAGCATTAACAGAATTACACTGTGGTTTGGGACTGCGGCAATCGATAAGCGACTGGAGAGGAACCAGAGAAGGGAAGTGCAGAATCTAGGTTCACTGGTTTGTCTGGTTTGCCTTTTTATTAAAAGAGATTATATGACCAGGAGTCCAAAAATCTGTTCTGGTATTGATCCTCATGGACTGGACAAATCACTTAACCTAAATAATTAAATAAATAAATAAATACATAGATAGATTTCTGATTCGCAGCTGCCTTGGAGGCAAGTATGTTTAATTTCTTTTAGGTTTTTACGAAATTTTGTGCGTATACGTTTCACATGATAATGATGTGATACACCATACAGCATGAACACACTGTGCTACATTACAAACTCAAATGTGTACTCAAAAGAAGGAGGATAGACGGAGAGGGTTGGCTTCACGTGTCTTGTAAGCATGTGTTCGCCTTCATGCTCGCTGGTGTGCAGGAGTTGGCACGGGACAGAATGGGGGGAAGAAAAATAAAATGATTTGAAGAGAGGATACGTGTTTCCCCTGCCCACATCTCCTTGTTCATTACTCTGTGCTAAGTTGACAGCTTGCATTCTGTATGTTGCAAACTTAAAAAAAAAAAATTTTTATAGCCTACTCAGTTCGGTTTCTGAAAAAAAAAAAAAAAAAAAAGAGACTGGGCAGCACGTTGGAACTTCCACTTGTTGGGTGGTCGAGCTAACAAATTCATCATCGTAGGCCCATCGCTGTCTTAGGTTGAGGTTTGGCTCATCGAGAACACTAGAACTTGTTCTGTTGACGAAGCATGTTAGATATTTGGAAAGTTACAGTACGTACTCGCCGAACACGTTTGGATTGTTTTACAAGGGACAACGTTTGACGAAACTAGAGACATGACAGGCTCCTATCGGTGTCTTTTTAGAAATGTGACTGTTTGCCAAATGAAGGATGTTTACTCACTATACGCCTATGATAGATAAGCTAGTGATAATACCTGACCTGAGGGATGAGGAAATCCACAGTGAACATGTGATAGTGAACTTGTGCAATACGCTCTCTATGTGTAATGTAAACTGTGCAGTTTGCTTCTCATAAAAACCACTCGGGCATTTATACATTACACAAGCAAAGAAATTGCACAAGACACAACTACCAGCAACTAACAGTCTTCCTGGGTGTTTTTTTTTTTTTAATCTCTCTAAAAAAAACACACACACACACAGACACACACCTGCTGCTGTTGAAGGTGCAGTAAATCCACGGGGCTGATCTCCCCATTGGCGTCACCGTTAGACCCGCCCTCTCTTCCTCCGCCCTCCGATTGGCTGGTCAGGCTGCTGACTCCGTTTTGGTTGGAGGACGCTGTTCGAATGGTCTCAGTTGCTGATTCTACCATCATCACGTGGCACCTGAGTGAACGTGGACAGTGAGAGAGAGAGAGAGAGAGAGAGAGAGAGAAAGAAAAAGAGAGACAGAGAAACAGAGAAAGAGAGGGGGGGGGGCGGGGGGGGGGAGTTAAACCAAACAAAGACTAAATGACCATGAACGATTGCAACTGCTTAAGTTGTAGCTCAGGGCATGTTCAAGTCTCAGCAAGCAAACAACAAAAACATGCAAAACACACTAAATCTAACTGGCAAGGAGGAACACAAACTGTATCCATTGTGGCGGTGGAGATGTGTACTTCGAGCATTTCTAAAGCGCGTCGCATACAATGTCACGTCTGCCAACCTTGAAAACTCTTAGTAAACAAATTGACTGGCTGTCGTTCGAACTGGAGAGGGTCAGGACACCACCTGAGCCTCTTTGTGTCCCGTACAGATTGGTGAAAAAAACAAGGAATGCTTCAAAAACCCGCTCCGGCGTGTTGATCAGAGACCTCAAACCGAGATTGTCGTGCTTCTTTCCGCGCGAGAAATAAATGATAAAAATTTCCATACGTACATAAAATCAGCTCTATTTCTGAGTCTCGTCTGACTCTGAGACGTCTTTCGAGACGCCGAGTTTTGATGCACGTGCTGCAACAACACCAAAGGTCCCTTTTAATTAGAAATCAATTGCCAAACGCATATTAGAGTTTTTTTTTTTTTTTTTTTAGATGGCAAAGAAAACAGAACGTTCAACAATGCAGGAATGCTGCAGAAGAGGTTAAGAAGCAAAGGGAAGAGCGTGGGAGAGAGATGGAGAGAGCTGCTGGAGCGCGGGATACATAACAAAACCTTCAAATGTGCGAATGCGACCCGCGCCTCCTCTAATAACAAGCACAAGCTCGTCTTTCTGCCTCTTCCAGTTTTAAAAATAAAGTTTTGTTTGGTTTTGTTTATGCCTTTGTGTCAGTGCAACCCTGGGCTTGTCGAACAAAATGCCACGCAGGCATCTGAGCAATGATTAGCTCCTGGGAACGAGGGGCAAATGTTTCATTAGTGGAAAACACTGAGTCGAGACTGAGAAGAGAAGATGGTGAGGGAAAAAAAATAAAAATAATAACACGATAGCAGGTGAGGGCTTGATGTTTCATCCTGGAAAAAATCAACCACGTATTTATTTAAGATTGAGTAAGAACAAATAAAGGAAATAAAAAGAGCACATTATGGGGCTGTGCTTGTTGTGGGAACAGATTTATCGGTACACGGTGCTATCTGGCACATGTGGCCAGCCACAACAACAGCTGCAGAGCTAAAAGATAGAGAGCAGCTTGTCTAAAGCACTCTTAACACAAACACACACACACACACATATGGACTCTTGGAAGGCACCTGAAAGGCAAGAATCAGATTTCAGAACTTTAATCACGACGCAAGGTTCATAAAGCATGTCATTCAAAGCCACCTGGTGAAAGTTTGGCTGCTAACAGAGCGCAAATGAAGCGTTCATGCTTAGCTGGCATGACTGAAAGGGATGCTGGCGTATCCGGAGCTATAGAGACCCGCGGACCAATATGAGGGCGATTTGACTTTGGATAAACCTCGGAGGCAAGCCATAAAGCAACGACGGACAGAAAGACAGCGGGCATTTCTTTTCATGGGAAATCATGGGGAAAAAAAATATAGGAAGAATATAAATGGAATGAATAAAACAATATCCTGTTATGATTAACATGTTATGATCCAGTGTCCGCATTTAAGGGTGAAGATGCTTGCATCTGCCCCGCACTAGAACATGTTGGTTTCAGGTCAAGTTGGACTAATCGTGAATTCATTCATCTACTAAAAATGAATAAAAAAGCTACAGTTAAAGTTTTCCGTTAACATTTCAGCTTTAAGATGGACATGTTATTGGATTATTGCCTAATAAATCTTGAAATGTGAGAATGCTCCCACTCTGTGTATTTAATAGGGACGGGAATCACCAGGGACAAGCCGATACGATATTATCACTATACCTACGTGCCCATTCGATTTGTATTGCGATTCTGTTAGTGTCACAATTTTTCAAATATCATGGTACGATATAAAAAGGATGCTGTGCTGCCTGCCAACATGTGAACAGTTTAGAGGATGCCAATTGTAGGATTATACTAGAGGAAGGCCAACATTTTACCATTTCAAATGCTACGATTTTTGGAATAAGTGTTGCAACTGGGGAAGGGAATCACCCGATACGATTTTATCACAATACCGAGGTGCCAATTCAATTACTATTAATACAATTTTAATACAAAATTCCCAATTCGATAGCTGTCACAGCTTAGGTTTTATACCTTAACTTTATTCAATAGCTTCACCACTGATTTGAAGATAAGGAATTAAAAGTAGTTCATTCATTGTAGTATTAGTTTTCTCATTTAAAAACCAAGCGCAGCATTTACACAATGCAAAATAACTTCAAATACATAAAAGTTTAACATGTACCTTTAAACAAGTTAAAACAAAAAGCTACATATTTACTAAGCAGGACACATCTCTGTAATTCGCCAAAAATTATTATTTCTAAAGAAATTATTCACTCCAACCACACGGTATGACAACGTGTGAATAGTTTAGATTGTACCGCCTGAATGATTATAAAAAATCGCAACATTCCTCTAAAATCTTGAGCTCCAGAGCTGTTAGCATGGGCGTACATGCCGCTTCTAACACGTGTTTCGAGACTAAGTAGCGCACGTGCTGTTTTGAGGCTGGTTTAATGAGTATGTTTCACGTTTTCAACATGCACACATAACTTTTGAAAATGTGTTACTATAAAAACAAGTTTCTATATTTCTATGTAAGTTGCTCCATTCTGAAGTTTGGCAAAGACTCGGGATCGGTTGTGGCCAATCAAGCTGAAAATCACTCAGTTCCAGTCATTTAAAACTCGATTTTTAAAAACTTTTTTATTATATTATTGTGATATGTAGCTGCATCAAATTTTTGAGTATTTAAGTAAATTTCGTGTCGACAGTCATTCATATTCCTGATTGCAAGATATCCACTCGAGGCAAAATGTCCAATGGAAAAAAAAAACACTCCCTAACAATAGCTGGTCATGTCTGTAATGACAGGGTTGGAAGAAGGGTCATATTTGGAGTTGTGGTACTTTCTAAAACCAATCTAAAAACCGCTGAAAATTATCCAGAAGTTTAACACAGCTGATAAACGGCCACCTCTTCACATCGTTGCTCTCTTCTCTTGGTGTTCTGCTTGCTCTAGCCTCTTCCTACCTTCATATTCCCGCTTCACCACCAATGCCGTCATGCGGGAACTTCAGTGCCGCTAAATTGTAATTCATAGAGTGTAATAAAGCAGAGCTTCCCTCTTCAAGAAACCTGGCAAAAGTACACAGGGCCTGATGTGTCAGATCAGGCAGGCAGTCAGAGGTGTAAGCATGCAAGGAAGCCTTGTCATATTCAGTAATGGGTAGAGATCGCAGCCATAATGGGAGGTTGTGAAAAAAAAAAAAAAGGGCAGGCCAATAAATCAGCAGTTGTGAACCCCTGATTACAAGTGTGAGATGGCGGTTTTGCCGAGTCTTGTAATTGTTTTTGGCAGCCTCAGCCTCAGTGCCGAGGCTTGCCGGGTCTCGTTAGAGCCTTCCCCTCTTCTTCCAGCTGAACTTTGACCTTGAAGAATATTGAAAGATGCATTCCTCCCCCCAGGGGTGTAAAGCACAGGAGGAAAGAAGGAAAAGAGCGAGCGAAATCGAGGAGGGGGGTAAGGGTGGTGGGTGGGGGGGCATACTTTTCAGATCTAAAAGATAAAGAATGCGTTTGCAAGGCTTGGGGGGGAAAAACTGAGCAAATAAAAATGTACATTTGCCTTTTAATTGGACGGAAAATAGGACTGAACTTGCCTTTGCTTCGGGGAGTCAAAATCAATCAGGTTGCTGTGAGTAAAAAAAAAAAAAAAAGAGTCTTTCTGTGGTAATGTAACACATTTGTCCACGCACTGTGAGCGTTTTAATTTCAAACTCCTTTTCTTTCTTTCTTTTTTTTTTTTTTCAAAACTTCTCCTATCAGCAGATTTTCTTTGGCACTTATGCGAAAGGGTGGAGGGGCCCATGATTCATTCTCTATCCTGTTTCTGCAAGTACGCCGGCCGTAGTGAGCAATCCTGAAAGCGCTCCTAACCGCCTGGTAAAAGCTGCCTGTTTATATTGCTGATACTGGGAGTTGCTAAGGCGAAGGAGTGACTGGGGAATAAATACCTGGTCTAAGTTCTGGTTCTAAAAAGTGCACAACTGCAGGGGGGAAAAAATAAAAGTAACAGCTATACAGATTTTTCTTTTCTTTTTTTAGACACACATTGCATTTTAGAGAAGTATCACGGAAAAAAAAAAAAAAAAACAAGCTCAGGAAATGATGAAACAAACCACAATTTTGTAGCATTCATTTTTAAATGTTGCTCTTCCCAGAATGAAATGTTTGCTTTTCCTATTTGCTGCCAGCAGACGCCCAGGCATCGAAAATATCCATCTCTCTCTCTCTCTCCTTCTCTCTCAGGTGGGACGTCACTTCAAGCCCTTAACAAATTCCCAAGTTAGCCATTTCCTCCACGCTAGATAAAGAGGCAATAGTATGGAGAATGACCATTTTCCCCCCTGATCCTTTTTTTCCTGCTTCGTGCAACAGTCTTCACTGAGAAGAAGGAAAAACAAAGTGCATGTGATAAAAGATTAAAACTTAATGCCTTAAAATTTCAACGTCTTATCCGCAATCTTCGCTGACCTGGACAAAGTTTTAATCGATAAATTTTCTCAAACTTTTCACTGGTACTGTACGTCTTCACAGCTGACTGCGATCTCCTCGAGGATCTAGCTTTGGATTTGCGAGCTGAGCCAAGATTTCAAATCCGGTTCTGCTCCAGAAGACCACCGCCGCAAACGTCTAGCCTTCCACAATGACAGAACAAAGGAATCGTATACAAATCAAACTGACTCAAATGAAAACGCAGTACATCAACTCCTCAAGGGAACTATCCATCCCAGTAGAATAATCATTACAAATCTGAATTTGCACACGTTTTTTTTTTTTTCTTCCCCGATTTGCGATGCAAAGGCGAGTTAAACGTCAAAGAATTTCCATAAAACTGAACTATTTATATATTTAAGCAAAAAAGAGACATGTTAAAACGACAGCCACTGCATGCTGTAACTCACAACGCAACACTGAAAGACTGGTTTGAATTTGCAATTTCGGCTACAAACTCTGCTGCTTTGCTTAACTCCGAAGAACATCTCCAACTTTTAAGAAAGAAATAAAAAATCATCCTATAGTCATGATGACAAGTTTGACCATTTTTATGAAAATGAAATACAGCCCGGTTGTCCGTTTTCCACGCCGTCTTTTTGTGTTCCACTTTTTTTTTTCTTCCGCACGCTTTCATTCTTTCCGCTTCCTCTGTTTTGCCTTCTACGGTCTAGAGGTGGAAAGTATTCATTTTGACTTTCCAAAACTCTCAAAGACCACGACTCAAATAGTTTCCTGTTACAATATTTTATACCACCAAGAAAAACCAACCAGGATGAAATAATCCTTAGTTTCTTTTTTTTTTCTTTTATAAATGAACTGCTTCAAAGGATAAAACATGATCTCATACACAACAACTATATCAGCTGTCATTAAGACTAGCTGTTTCCGTATTTTATGTATTTTAATACACTTTAAATGTGTTTGATTTGTTCAGTGACTGTTGTGCTACTTTGTCGTTGTTTCTTGGTTTATTCTCTTCTTGTGTGCTTCCCTGATGTCACAGGAGGAGATTGCTGTGCTGACGCAGTTACAATGTCAGTTATTTTCGACTGACATGTCATGAAATGAATCATATGTAGACTGTTGATTCAATTCTCTTTTTGGGGATTGCAGTTTTCGGTTTCATTCAAGACCACAAAGCATTTACTGTCCAATTTGTCTCAAGCAGCTGTATTTCTTACAGGTCTTAAAAGTACTAAAAACTACCAAAAAGTATTTAATGAACATTTAAATACTGTGTCGCTTGTGTTGATGATTGTTTAATGCCTGATGCAAGGCGAAAGCCTTTATTTCTGCCAATTCACTGCAACCGCAACTAAAAATCAAAAGAAGTGGAAGAAGCGATACTCTCATAAAATTTGAGTATTCTGCAAATACTTCTCTGAAGATTTAAGCAGTCTATGTACCTATTGTGCAAAAATGTATTTTGTAGTAATTTTTAGACATTCAGATGATTCTCTTCTGGAGCACTAACAGACGAACAATTTTGGGGCGCTCCCACCTTGGGGACCTACAGTAGTTAACGTGTTAAACGAATAGTAAGATATGGGACCTTTAAGACGCGGATTGCTTACCTAAATAATTAGAAAAGTGAGAATGGGTTCTGAATTGAGAACTGAGCCGCTGAAGAAATCGACCAACAA
The DNA here is from genome assembly GCA_030347435.1 of Clarias fuscus. Lineage (NCBI taxonomy): Eukaryota > Metazoa > Chordata > Actinopteri > Siluriformes > Clariidae > Clarias > Clarias fuscus. The sequence goes on from CM059217.1 coordinate 24,470,263, forward strand.
AAGATTGATTAGAAGATCCTAAAAACCAAAGCGCAAGAGATACAGGTTAGAGATTGTAATGCAGCTACCGTATATGAAGCAGTTTCTATGTAGACTTTCCTTGACTAACCCACAAGACGACTAGCATGATGGCATTAGCATGAAATTTAAAGCTTTGAAGCATATCTGCTTGAGCTAAGCATTCAGATGAGATTCAGAGATCTCTCATTAGTTTGACATGAATCTGGGGCTAAATCCCTCTGGAACCAAGAAACAATAATTTAAAAAATGGACCAGTTTTCATCTTGTATGCTAGTGAAGATCTTGCTAATTCCATTAGATTTAAGTATTTTTAGTGCATACATTCCACCTACTCCACCACATTTATCTGAAATGTTCACTACGTCCTTTTAGCACCTGTAGCTTTACTTTGTTCTAGTTTTTTTTTTTACTTTTTTTTTTGTTACCACGCTTATAACTCATGGTGTGAAAAAGCTTTATGCAGGTTTATTTGCACAATTCCCCAAATGCCTGTTTCGACAGCCTTGCGTCAGCCTGCAGAAACGCGCCTTATTAATAAAACAAACACAAAGCTTGATTGGGAGAGACGGCCTCGGCTGCGCTAACACATCTCCCGTTTGCCCCCGGGCTACCTATGCGATATCGGTTCCACCACGAAGTGCCCTACACTCGGATCTTTCCCTGTCGCTCCCCCCCCCCCCCAATCTGGCCGCTGTTAGCATCTTATTTAGCGAGGGAGAGGATTCGGTCAACACTGAAGAGGCCTAGCTTGAGGGAATTCTTAAAAGAGGCTGAAGTGGAAGCTGAATTAATACTCTAAGCTGTACTGGCACCCTTTTGATTTTTTTTTTGCCAAGAGGAAAAAAAAAATCAAGTACACATTTCATTCTGCTCACCGGCTGTCTAAGGCTGGCTTTAAATGTTACGTTTTTAAGATCTAGTAAATAGGCTCATTCAGGATATTACAAAAAAAAAAAAAAACTGCTGACAAAAAAATAATAACTGGGTGGTACAGGGAGTTGTGTTAATCTTGTTTATTTATTTGCCTGAACAGGAAGAACTGCCCTGGAGATACAAACACCCAAAAAGTACGGAAGGATAGGGTGTATTTGTGTTAGCAACCCTCACAGCTGTGCCATGGGGCCAAGGGGCAGAGGGCAGATGTGTCCTTGCATGTGTGTATGTATGTCTCTGTGAGTGAGAGAGAAAGCGAGAGAGAGAGAAAGAGAGAGAGTGATCAAGCTCTGAGTGGATCTGAGAGCACTTCCTCCAGTGGTTGATCACCAACAAGGTTTGGAGTGACCGTGTGTGTGTCTAGTTGTCAAAGACCCTATGTCATGTACTACCAAAAAAAAGCTAAGTTCATGCTACTGCCTTTTTTTTTTTTTTTCAACTATGAAAATGAGATATGGGAAACCAAGTCTCCAATATGTTTCCACTGAAGACTATACCACTGTTTCACTGACTACCTACATTAAGGCCCCTTGATCACTCAACATGACGCATTTTATGTGGCAATAAAAAATGTTGCTGATGAGGGGACTGTACTCAGCTGCTATAGCGAAAATGATAACAGGACATTTACCATCCCAAAGCATTACATAAACCAATAAGTGAAGCATCATTTGTTTTTTATTAAAGTGTTGCCGTTGTACAATGCTGTGGTATAAGAGGAACAAAGTACACTGCAAAAATAATCAACTTGCTTCAGGTTGATTGTTTTACTATAATGACAAGTTTGAACTTTTGCTCAGAGTATGTCGCTTGTTGTAATCGGTCTGATTTAGGTTTTTAAGTGGCTGTTGCTTTGGTGGAAATGGAAACACAGCAGAAAAAGTTTTGAAGTGCTGACGGAAGCTGAAAAAAAAAAAAAAAAATTTATTGTCCGAGTGACCCTTAGGCCTTATGTCAAATCCAAACTGACAATGTACATGATTGAAAACAACAAATCTTTGTCAAGAAATTAAAACTAGAAAAAGTCCACGCAAATAAACATAACACCGATCTGCCACAACACTAACACCACCTCCAGGTGAACTGAATAACACTGATTATCAGTAAATTGGTGACAGGATCATGGGCACGCAAGGCTCATCTATGCCTGTTCAACCTGTCCGACCCGATCACATAGAAATTCCAACACAAGTTGCTGGAAAAATTAATGCTGGCTATGATAGAAAAGCACCAGAACACTCAGTGCATCACAGCCTGCTGTGTATGTGGCTTAGCAGGCAAAGAGCTCCAGCCTTCAAATTCTTCAGATCTCAATCTGATTGAGCATCCATGGGATGTGTTGGTCAAAAAAGCCAAACCCAGGAAGAACCCACAGCACCCAAAGGCTCAGCCACGTACCGGTGCCAGACACCACAGGTCTTAGCAGGTCCGAGTAGCCTGTGAATGCTTTGGTGGTACACGTTGAACCCACACAGCATTGGGCCTTATGCCTTGGCTGATCGTTGTGTAAGTTAAAGACAGCAGAAATGCTCACTCGGCACCTAATCCTAACTTTTTTTTTTGGCAGGTATAGAAAGAAAGGTACATCACAGAAGAGAAGAAATAAATGAAAGAGAGTAAGATAAGGGCACTGAGGTTGCGATAGAGAGCTACTTTAAACTCCTAGTGTCTCCTAGTAGACTTCACCTTACTCTTCCCTCAGTGGCATCAAAGCGCTTCAGCCACCCAGCTCTCATTAGCGATCAGCCTCTCAGGAATGTCCTGACAGTAAAGGAAAGCTCAGCGTTTGAAGACCGCTTAGCCAAGCACTCATGCGATTCTCTCGCTGTCTCTCTCTCTCTCTCTCTATTTCCCTCTCTCTCGTTTTTTAACAAGGCGGCCATCTTTCTCCGTCTTGTTCCACTCTGCATTCATCCGCTGTCCCTCTGGCCACTCACTTGAAGCACTCGTGGCATTAAAAAAAAAAAGACCAATATTCTGCATCTCCAGCATGGAGGGCCCTTTTGTCTGGGCACTTGCTCAAAGAAACAAGGATTTGAATGCACCCGTGGAATTTTCAGACATGACTGAAGGGGGAAGGACATCTCGAGTGCTTTGTAGATGTACATCATTGGGGAATATTGTTTCACACATTCTACAAGATGTTCTTATACGTAGGTCTCGTGTTTGAGAGTGCGTGTTGTCATGAGCTTTTCTCTCTTGTGATCGCCTGGAGCTGGTCCAAGATACGCAGGTGAGACTCATTAGTACACAAAACGCGTAGATGTAAGCTGCACTTGATCCCTTCTTCTGCTCTGTGCTCTGCTTCAAAGAGGAATTACCAGACTCCTTCTCCTCCTCACTGACCCAGCATGTTCGAGAACGCTGTGTGATTTCAAGTCCATCGAGAGCAAACGCTGGGAACGGATCTTGATGGTTTTCACTAATTTTGCTGTACTGGCAACCGTACATTACTTCAACTTCAATGCGCAGGTGGGTGGGGAGGGAGAGAGAGAGAGAGATGCAGAAAGAGAGAGATCGCCCCGTGTCCAAAGACAACCTATTCATTTTCTTAACACGTAGAGCGAGACGAAAAGAGGGAATAAAAGGAAACGAGAAAATGAACAAAACCATCTATATTCATAATGCTGATGATACAACTTTGATCTCATGGTAATAGCGTGTCTAGGTTAAAAACTAGCGCCCTACTTTCTCCAGGAAGGATCGGTCTCCTGTTGAACCCGTGCCAGGTCGTATCCCGTGATTTTGCGCTCTTACATATATCTGCCAAGCCTTCAGAGGAAAAAGCTTAATTGCCGACCGTCACAATAACCATTTGAAGTGTGTAAAGGACAATTCAATTATCAAGGACGTTCCGGAGTGGCGGCTAAAAAAAAAAAAAGTAGAAGAAGAAGAAGATTCACACTGGGTATAAGAAAGGAGGGCAACCATGAAAGGAGAGGAATCTGCCTCCAATAAAAAAAACAGTACTGAAAGGAAAAGAAAATAAGTGGTTGCGTGTACCATATGGTGCTCTCGCCATGCGTATTTGGCCATATACAGTCGTGAAACGGAAAAGGCAAAGTCCTGTTTGTGGAGCGCATAAAGATTAGCCCTTCAATCAGGTGGGCTCCGCCGCGATAGGTAAACACTGCAGACATTCCGGTCTGATGAGATCGTTTCAAAGCGGGAGTGTGTGAGTGTGTGAGTGTGAATGTGCGCAAGCCACTACAGTAAACATGCGCTCTACCACCACCACCCTGTTTTTTTTTTTTTTGTCCTCTTTTCTAACCTGCTGTAAGTGATTTTCCAGGCCGCCCTTGACGTTTAAGAGAGTGGAGATCGCTATATGAGGCTTCGTCTCCCATCAGACACGTGGAGATCCTGGCAAATATTTGGAATAGGAGCAGGGCACTCACAGACATCGCATTTATCGCATCGCATTTATCAATCCGGCGTCCGGTCTGTAGCACGCTCAAGTCCATACGTACTTGTGGAATCTTGTTCCTGACATCCTGGAACGGTTTAAAAGGTCAAAGACGGGGCAAAGGAACTGACACGCAAGTCGTATTCAGCGTAGACGATTTGATGGCTTCCGTTCATGCTTTAAGTTCATGCTTTATGAGGCACAGGTCGTGTCACGATTTAAAAACAAAACCAAAAAAAGTTGGACCTGGGATTACAGCAAGACAGAGACAAGGGGGGATAGAGGGACAAAGGTGATCTTTAAGAAGCAAACTTAAATGATGTATTATTAACATGTTAATAAACATGAATATATTGACGGATCGAAATCAAGCTCGGATTAACCGCTGTAATGCGCTTATTATATTGTACGCGGTAATAATTAGTGAAACGCAGAAAGCAAGTGATTAAGTCATTGCGTTGTGATTAGACAGACAGATGATTTTCTACTACACAGTAGAAACCTAAAGTGGGTGTGGCTTAAACCAGGAAAAAAGTAATTTTTTCTTAGTGCAGGCAAACGTTTTTCTTTTCGTTCTTATTTTTTCTCCAAAACATATTTTCAAACTACCGCTCAATTCTTCGTATTAAATTCACTTAAATGATGTACTGTAGATTAAATGAAATAAATGGGAACAAACATTTTACTGCGACAGGTTAAAGTGCCGACAATTTTGTAACTGTCTGTTTATGTAACAACCTCAGCAGCAACCTCGTTTCCCTTCTTGTCTGTTTCGACCACTCAGCACTCAACATCGCCAGTAGCCCGATCGTCTCTCGTCACCTGCACCTGTTTCTCACCGGTTCATGCCTTAAGTTAGATGGTTTTTATTTTTAAATGATTAAAAGGGTACTGTGTGGCTTAACACACAAAAGCATTCCTCTGAAACCTCTCAGGTACAGGGACAGGACTCGAAACGAGAACGCAAAAAAAAAAAAAAAATCCTTCAGGAAGCCTGGAGAACTATTCTTCAAGACTACAGTAAAGAAATACAAGAAAGTCTGGCTCTTGAAAGAAAAATGCGAAGAAATGAGAGGTGGCTCGAGACATTTGCACCATACTGCATTTATTTGGTCGTGTTTTCTAAAAGTTTAACAAACCAATAGCTGATTGAGGACTGGTGTATTATATAATATAATTATATATTTCCACAACCGGCAGACGTTTACAATCCGGCGGAGGGAACCGAATGAATTTGCTTCAAAAAGTAAGTAGATATGATAAAAAAAATAAAAAAGAATAAATAATTATAAATCACTTTCCAAGACGGGCACGGTGCATTTCCGAGTTAATTAATTGATTGGATCAAAGTGGCTTTAATCAAATAAAATTTAATAACTACCTAATAAAAACAAGAGGTTTGGAGGAGAAATAGCGGGAAATGATAGCGTCTCCACTTTTTCAAATTAATTTAATTTTACTACTCTTGAACTTGTTCCAATGCACCTAAACACATCCCCCCCAATCCCCCCCCCCCCAACCTACACACACATATACACACGCACACACTGTCTTTTCGTCAGCTAACGCCATCACCTTTCTACTTTTCAATTTTTTAAAACCGACATCATAAAAATGAAAGCTAGAATATTACTTCTTTCAGACACACGCCTGATTACAATAAAAAATGTCTGTTTTCTAAATTAGCTCAGGACTTGAATACAAATTAATATCAGCACAATGAACAAGGGAGGAAACGTTACTAATTTGCATCGTACTCATATTAATAGAATAATTCATGGCGTAATATAAATAAATTAAGAAGGTAATTCATTTGGAAGAGAGGGGAGAGGAGGAGAAAAAAAAAAGAAAGAAAGAAAACGATGCCTTCGATTCAATTTGGAGGGCCAAAAGTGCGGGAGGGGTAACCTTTAACAAAGACAAAAACGCTAATTGCTCGGCTCTGGGCTTTGTCAGGAAGGGTCGAAATTGAAGGGCAAAGAGGGAAAAAACTGGAACATGCTTCATGTTAAACCTACAAACCTATCTAAATATTTCAGTTGATTATTTTTTACTTTCATTCCTACATGAATTTTATTTAGAAGCTACTTGGATGGAAGTCTGAATGTTTGAAAGTTTGAACTTTCACCTTTCATCCTGGCAGGTTACTTTTACTTTTTTTCCCCGCTCTCATGCTGCTGCAGAGCATAAGCAGATGCTTTGTGTCATTATCAGACTTATTACACATTATTAAAACATTGAGAGATCATTCCAGAAGAAATGCACACCGAGCCACATGGTCTCTCTCTCTCTCTCTCTCTCTCACACACACACACACACACACACACACACTCTCTCTATCATCTTTCTGTCTGTCTCAATGGGAGGGTGTCATACTTCTGCGCACATCCGTGTCTCTCTGTGTGTGTGTATATGTGTGCGCCACTGCTCCTAAGTGACAAAAAAAAAAAAAAAGAACAACATAATTGGAGAAATGTACGCAGTAATAATAGGTATTCAGAAAATGATAATTCATATTAAACAGGGTGCATAAAGTCAGCCTCATTTGCATGTTTTAGATTATATGCATTTCAAAAGTAATTTCCGCAGGGCATATGAATGACATTAATTCCCCAGCGGTTTCTGCTATAGACCTCAAACTATCAAACACTCAAACATTCAAAAGATGGAGGAGAAAAAAAAAAAAAGTACTGCCACATTTGCGAGGGGAGATTTCAAGGTTAAAGTATTTGAATGCACATTTGAAACTTCTGTCTTGTTTCATAGCCTAGTTTTAAACTCGAGTACGCCGCCTATAACCTCGATACGCCTCCTTACCCAGACGCCAGATCGCGAACGAAATGGTAAAATGGTAAAATAAAAATAATTTTTTTTAAAAAGAGAGAGACAACAGGAATTGGGGTTTCGAATTCCTGATAATGAGAAAGCGTGCTGTAATTATCATCGGCGTGTGAAAGGGGTGTTGAGATTTTAATGCTCAGGGCCTGAACATGACATGAGTGAGATAGAATATATATATATATATATATATATATATATATATATATATATATATATATATATAAAAAATAGAGAAGAAAAACCTTTTAGCCTTGATGCATTTAGAAAGAGTGAGAGAGAAAGAGATTGAGGGAAAGAGCGAGAGAGAGAGAGAGAGAGAGAGAAAGGGGAAAAAAATAAGGGATGAAGACCCAAAGGCAGGAAACCCTCGGAATCTGCGACTCAAGTGGAAAATCGGCTCTGGAGTCAAAAGCGGGACATTTTTGTGTTATTAGAGAATTTGGTTTCGAGCCACACTGTAGCTCCTGATTCATTACTGGGGGAAGCAGACGCACAGCACATGAATGAGCAAGATGGCCCCCACCTGTTTGTCTGCGCCAGCTTTTGGCCCGATTCACAAAGTCGCCTCTGAAAGAGAAAAGCAGCGGGGGGTGCACGAAGACAGAGAGAGAGAGAGAGAGAGAGAGAGAGAGAGAGAGTACAATAAAACGCACTGTGCATTAAATTTGCAGATGGAGCTGCGTCTTTTTTAGCTTCTCCTATTTCTGATCTTTTACTCAGTAACTGATTTGTTTTGCGGGACGAGTCGGGGAAAATTTGCAGCGGCGAGGGATAACACACGTAGTGACAATTAACAGCTATAATACGGCTTACCACCAAGGCGTTTCAAACGGTTAAGGTTATGGTGAGGTTACGATTGAATTTGTATCAAATTCAAACTTTATTCAAACACCCGAGTCACACCGTCTGAGAGTGTGAAAGAGAGAGAGAGAGAGAGAGAATGAAAATATCTGGAGGCTAAAATCAGGCTAATTATGTTCTGGAAAACCTTCAACTACTTTATTTTTCTAAGGAGTTTCTCAAGCTCTGTAAGTTTTTTTTTTTTTTTTTCTAAACAAGATGTCATAAAAAAAGAGATTTTTCCCAAGTCAAGAAATCTAAGAGGTAAAAGAAAAAGTAAAGAAAAGAAAAGAAAGAGAAAAACGCGACGTACCAACCCTTTTCAGACATCTTCGTTCAAGGTTAAAGGATTTGAATGAAATTTAAACTTGCTTATTTAAAGTTGCTCGGATCCTAGGTTTAGAGGTCAACGTGAAAACACTGAGCACTCCAAGTCGAGCACCTTAAACACAAACGATTTCAATGAAAATGTGTTAAAAAAAAAAACTACACAAAAGTGTTGCCATTAAATCCTCCGTAATTACGCATGTGCTCTGTAGTAAAGGCTTGTACCATATCGGGTTTTTTTTGTGTGTTTTTTTTGTCAAGAACATAAAAAAAATGCCTTCTTTTTTTGGTATTTTACTTCTTTTGGTTTTAATTGGAGGTCATGCATGACTAAATCCAAGGAAGCTGAATCCAAGCTGCAATCATAACACGGCTAGGGTGAGAGGAGTAACCTTCCCTAAGCCGAGAGCCAGCCGGGCAATCCGAGCGCTCGGGCCAGGATGTAGGTTGTACACAAGATTTGTAAAACCACAAGTTTTCCACCTTTTCTCAGATTTCCTTATTGCACATTATATTTGCATAAATACAAAACTCCCCCAAAAGCATTGGAAAGTTAAAGGGGGAAAGTGCATGTTCCTTGGTACTGAACTGAAGTTCAGCTGAGAAACTGGTGCAAATTTGAACATGTGGTTGGAATACAATTAATTAAATACCAAAAAAGCCACTGGCCCACAACCATCATAACCTTTTTAGGAAACTTGAGTGACTAGAGTGACTGCAACAGCAGCAAAGGAGTGAAAATGTCCTTTTTACTGGCTTCACATTCTCCAAAAATCCATTAAACCCGTTTAATTCACTCACGGCAGAAGTGGCAAGGATAGACATGGTGTAGTATTCTGTTTTTTTTTTTTTTTCAGTGACTATAAAGTTAGCACACACCTGCGGTCCATATCATCCCACCCCCACAGTAAAAGAAAAAAAAGAAATGATCAGCATTCTTGAGTTTTAAAAACAGCTTAGCAGACATGCTGGATGTTTCAGTGCAGGGAGGCGTCCGACACCTTTCACTGAAGCCTGCGCCTCTTGATGTCAGCTCGCATCCGTCTCTTTTAACTTTCCAAAAAAACATAGGAGTGCGAGGGGAGGTGAAAAAAAATCGTGCATATTTCTCATTTCCGATTGTTTACCTTTTTCACAGCAAATTGATTTTTACATCTTGTCTTTCCTGGAAATGCCTGGCCGAGCTCCTGCCAAGCTCCGTCTCCCTGCTTTATGGCGCCGGGCCTCTGGAGAAGGTTGAGACGTTTTCAGAGTCAAAGTCGTTTAAATGATACAATGCTGCTTTTGTCTCAGGCACCTCTGTTTCTTTCTTACACTTCTCTCGCACATCTATTCTCTCTCTCTCTCTCTCTCTCTCTTTTTTCTTCTTCTCCACAGCAGCTTCATGGCTTTATGTTTTAAATCCACCCCCACACATCCCTTTTTTTTTTTTTATGTCTCGCCAGTGCATGTTTCGCCTTGAAAACTTAAAAAAAAAAAAAAAAGAAGGACCTGTTACATCATGACAGTGTAATGATCACAAGGGGATTAAGTGCTGGATTTTACCGAGGCCTTTGTGGACGCTCGTTCCACTACGCTTCGTATCTAAAGAGTGTTGTGAAAGCGAATCTCCAACTGCCTGGAGAATGCAGGCTCTCAGATCTGAGGCTCCTGATGACTTTACCTGACCACAAATCATGCAACAAAGAGGGCACAGAGAAAGAGAGGAACGAAGAGGGAAAGAAGGAGAGAGACTGAGAGAAGTGGCCCTGTGATGCTATTTGGAAAATACATACCTCTCTCGCAAATGGATTCCATATGAGTTTTCTGGGCCTCAGCGGACTAACAAAAACTGTCACGCAGCTAAATTGGTGTCACCTACAGGGTCATGATTAATAGTTGCATGAATGTGCTCGCACGGAACAAAAAGATGAGGGGTGGGTTATTTCCTAACAAGGCTTTGTTTTTATTTATTTATTTTACACAGTGTTAATCTAAAGAGCGATTAGCTGATATTTCACGCCTGAACACAGGAAGCATCTATATGTTTAATCCAAACCTATTCAAAAACTGGAAAAACAAAAATGGTGTCACCACTACATGAATTAGTTCTTAAATGATCAGCAGTGTCTGGCTATGGCATAAAATATACAGTACGTGGCGAAGTAAAACGACATTGTTTTTTTGCCGTAATCAGGTTTTTAATAGATTTACGTCAACGACAAATTCGCTAATCTGCACTTTATTGCTATTGGCTATCATGAGAAACAGGCTCAACCGGTGAGAATGGGTTTATTCCAAAAACAATCACGGTTTTAAATAATAAAAACTATTATTTAATTCCCAACATGGCCATTAAGGTCATTTATTTCCTGCACTTATTACCATTATTAATATTTCAAGATTGCACGGAATTACTTCCATTCAGGAAACAAACCCCGAATAATAAAGCCAGTGTATTCGAACAGGACCTGACTGAGACCACCCACTTCTAATAGACTATTTTTCTTTAATTACTCCCAGAGGTTGGAAAAGGGGGTGTAGGCAGCGCCAACTCTCTCTATTAAACCACCTGACCACATTTCCTCTAGGTTAACCGTCCAATCTCAGACCAACGTTCAGACAGCGCCAACAATTAAAACCCTTCTTACGCCTGTCGCCTCAATTCGAGCCGTCCTATTTATTTCAAAAGATTCATCTCTAAGGTGAAGCTACACGGCTGCTTAATACTAATCGATTATTAGTGGGTCTGGAACGAAGAGCCCGGCCGTCGTAATTGGGCTAAATAAAATAACAAGCGACAGAGTTTGCAGTCGTGGCGAGACGGGGTATCACTGAGGTCCGCTGTCATTGTCGCCCTTTTTTTTTTTTCCCTCCTATGAAGGCGTTCCTCTCCGGTGTCAACCAATTAACATTTTCCTCAACACCTCGCTCCTGTTTGATGCTAGTTGTCGGCGTTGTAATGGGAGGTTTCTTAGGTCAAAGTCTTTCACAGAACGGCCTGTCACATTGTTATTCTCCTCCGTAGCGCCTCTTAATTGCGTTCTGCCGCATCTCTTTCTGAGTTTACAGTAATGCGTGTGTTTGTTTTGTGCGTCCCAGATGATGACACAACGATCCCGCTTGATCTCTCCGCCAAGGATCTCTTCCGACACGAATGTAAAATCAGTCTGTGCCGCGCACAATAAAAGGCAAGACAGACGCTCGCAAGCTGCTCCGATCCTTTTATCCATACACGCTCTATCACACACACACACACACACACACACACACACACACACACACTCCTTTGCCCAGTATTTTGTGGTAACGCAGCACACAGCTGGCAACATCTGGAGGCGTTTTGAGTCTGTTTAGATTTCCAAAATGCTGAAATAAATTGTGCAGGTGCCAGAAGAGTCATAAAGAAACAGGTCTCCAAAAAAGGGACGGTCTTAAACTTAAGACAGCTCTCAGCTTTCAAAGTCTGCACTCGTTTTCCAGCATGCTTTTTTTTTTTTTTGCTTTCAGTTGATGATAACACAGCAATTTGCCAAAATAATTTTTTTAATAATGGCGTTTAAGAATGTCGTATTCTACTTTTCATCATTCATCAATACATTTAAAGTCCTGTTTTTTTTTGTTTTTTTTTATTTTACTATTCCTTTATATTTGGGCTGATTGTCTATGTGTATGAGCCACAGTGTACAGCAGAGCAGAGCAACAAGCCAGGGCAGGAGATCTTCTCATATGAGATCACAACAGGAAAACAATCTAACTGGCTTGTTTAGACCGTGAATAACACAAAAATGAAAAAAAAAAAAAAACACACAAAAAGCAGTTGCTTTTTTCTCATATTTTTTGTTACATACAGTAAGAAAAATGACAAAGTGAATTCTGCATTAAAGGTCAGTTTAGCGCTCGGAAAACAAACTTGTTCCTGTTATCACTTACTAAGACAGCTATTACTGTAAGAGTTTTTTCTTTTTCAAAATTAATATGTAAAAAAGTAATAAATCTCACCTTCCCTAGAAACCAGAAAGCTGACACTGGAGACTCCTTCCATAAATGTTAAAGGGCACTTTAACATTTGACTCCAGTTTGTCTGTGCATGAGCCGTGAAAAAAATTTAAACACATTCCCTGCTTTTGTATTGTTCTTTGTATCGTCTAATTGTCTTAAACAAGATTTCCCCCTACTGTGACCTCATTTAAGCAAAAAAGGCTTAGTAGCAGCTTGTTTATATAGGCGATGAAATGGCGCATTTGAAGGAGGAATGAAATAAAGTGAGTTTGATGTATGAAACAATATGTTATTTATATAAACAGCTGGAACATTAACACACACGGGAGCTCTGAGACTTGTGTTAACTTGTTAAAGAAATAGCAAAATATGGGACCTTTAAATAAGCAAAAAAAAATCCCCATATGAAGTGATGGCAACTTCTGACCAATCAGATTTGTGAATTCAGGAGCGCTCGTGGTATCAATAAGAACGGCAATTTTGTCAGATGCTGCTTTCTCTTTCTTTTTAACAGGTACGCTTCGCAGCCTTGAGCGGCCTAGTAATGCCTCATCCTCATTCACTCACTTTTTTTTTTTCCAAGCATCGCCCTCTTTGCAATTCTTCTGAGCGAATGACATTTAAAAAAGGGGGAGGAAAAAAAGGACTACCTTTAAGTCAGTCTATGATCGCGCATGGTTCGGCTGGCATGCAGATGGGTGTAAATGGCCTTGTGCTAATTGGACTGAACCAGATGCTCAGCACAAAGCAAAAGCGGAGGCTTATCGAGTCTGTTTTTCAAACTGCCTTCTAATACACATATGTGAGCCATACGAGTAGGCGCAAACGTCCTCCACATGGTACGACTTAGAAAAGGCACACGTGCGATGTCTATAGGCGCACTTAAGCTAGCTCGCGTTCTTAAGTGTGCGACCTAAAAAAAAAAAAAAACTCTTGGATTTCAGGCCTTCTAATCAAAACAGACACAAAATAGCTCAGGAAAGCTGACATCACATCGAGCAGTGCAGCAGTTTGGGCTCTACTCGAGAGCCTGACACACAAAGGCACATGCTGTGTAGGATGCAATTATGGTGATTGAGTGTAATTTACCCGTGTAAGATGAAACCACTGGCAAATCCTGGAGAACCCCCAGATTAAACCCTGGACCAATCGAGGCATAAGGAGCACAGCCCTTCACCTTTGACCTCTGTGGAATATGCTATGATGACACGCTCTCAGTGCGGGCCTCTGTGTCCGTGTGAATGACTGATTTGATTTCAGTAACTCGTGGAGTTTGTGAAAGTCATTTTTTTTCTTTTTCTTTTTTCACCACAAAAGGACGGCCCTCGGGATGTCTGTAATTCCCTCAGTTTCTGCAATTCCCGCCATAGAAATGACCTCACACCTTCCGAACATTGAGTGAAAAAAAATAATAATAAAGCTGAGATTCAAAAAAAAAAATTTTTTTTTTTTTTTTTTATGTTCAACCAACAGTAATGCTGATTGTCATGTTTCAAACAAAAGCAACAGGAAAACAGGCCGAGTCTAAGAACGAGGAGCTGGCACACCAGAGCAGGATCATGGGAAAAGTCCAGAAAGTCCCGGGCTGACGAGAGAATGTGGAATATGTGTGGAATTCAGAGAGAGGTTCAAGCTTGACAGGGCCTTCGGATGGGTGAACCAACACGCAGGAACTTCTGTTCAACATCTTTCTGCTTATTAAATATATTGTAAATATAATTACAATGTGTGAACATATAGAGAGAAAAAAAGGAACCTATGTTTGTTTTTTACTTTCCGTTCAAAGTATATATCACAGGATGGAGAGGAGAACTATTTATTTGGAATAAAATATAGATTTTAACATAAAATCACCAGGGATCACCAGTGATCATCTGATGCGATATTATCATGATACGATATCTAGGTGCTGATTCGATCTGCAATGCGATTACGTTAGCATCTCGATTTTTTTTTTTCAAAATATCCTGCTTCAATATCATTAATTTTTTGATTTTGCTAGAATTCTAAACAAACTTATATATATAATAATATATATAAAATAAAATAGTTGCCCATTACTACACAAGACGCTGTGCCACCTGCCCACGTGTGAATAGTTTACAGCGCACAACCTATAGGATTATAAGGAACGGCTACATTTTACCACCTCAAATGCAAACGTACAAAATTTAATTTAAAAATATGTATTTTAGAATAAGTGTGTCGAATCACAATAACGTAACCAAATAAATTCTGACGTTGTCAAAATTATGTAAACTTTTCTGTTGCTGTTCATACTGTTGACGTTGTTTGTCCGTTTATGTGCTGAATGATTAATTACATTTTTTTGTTTAATTATACATTTTGATATTTTTTATTTTATTGAAAATTCTATATTTAGTTACATTTGCATTCTCCACTGCAATATTTTCATCGTATTGTGATCTTTCGATCTGAGATCACGGGCAGTCGTATCAGCATTTCACACGAGCATATCATACTGTGACAAATAAGATTAGAAGTAGATTTTAAACACTAATATCATTTTAAACAGCATGAAAAATGAAAAAAGCACAGTCGGTGCTAAGGGATCATACTGCTTATGCTCAAGTGATCGTTCTATATTTGCAGTTATGGTAGATTAGTTTGGTGTTGTTAAAGTCGATTTTAAAACTTAATTCGGTATCAAACCATTTATATGTTCCATGCATGCTTTACCTTGGCTCGTCTTCTCTCTTTAAATGCTGGACAGTTATTTTAAAACTGAATGAATGGATTAAAAAAAAAAAAAAAAGTAAAATAATAGAATCAATGTAAAATATAGGATCAGCCTTATTTACTCTCGCTCTTACTCTAATGTATATCATTATACAAATCCCAAGTGTCAGATATTGTATATTTTTAGAGGCAAACGTACACACACAAAAAAAATGTATGGTGTTTCCATTAAAAATAAGCTTCGAGCGATTCGTTCGCTTTAGACATCCAATGTCAACATGGTGCAACTCAGTTAAATTGAAAGAAATTACAAATCAAAGTTTGTGTTTATATGAGCTTTGCGCTGGAGTGGTGGTGGTAGTGATGGTGGTGGGGGAGGGGGGCTGGGGTATTTATTCATCAGTTAACGCTAAATAAAAACGGGGCTCCGGCTTCGTTTGCCTCTAATCCAAGTTTGGGTTAAACGCAAACAGTAGTCTGGCTGATTTATTATTCGTAGGGAGTGAAAAAATAAAATAAATAGAGCCGGAGTGTAAATAAGTGAGGAAATGTTTAGTCCGAGGCTTCATGGAGTCACAAATTCTAATGAACTCTTTCCTCTTCCTGAGCTCGAAAGATCACGCTGGAGAAAGTGACTCCACGCTAAACTGGCAACTCAATAAACGTTTAATAGCTGGAGGTCGTTCACGGCCGTGTTTCAGAGCCGCGCCATGAATGACGCCTGCTGTGGCCTTCCTCCTCTCTGATACTGCTTTTTGGAATGCGCAGCTCGTTTTCTCCAAGTGGGTATGTGAGTGTGTGTATGTGTGTGTGTATGTGTGTGTATGTGTGTGTGTGTGTGTGTGTGTGTGTGTGTGTGTGTGTGTGTGTGTGTGTGTGTGTGTGCCTAGGTGGGAGACTTTTCGGACAGTATGTGTGTATGTGCATGTGTGTCTTGGCTGGCCTCCGTTTCCACCTTCCAGGTTCCTGTTCCAAACAGCTCTTTGAGAGAACTGCACTCCACCTGTAGGCCTGTGTGTGCGTGTGTGTGTATGAAAATATGTACTAGATTGAAATATACAAGAACACGTTCTTGTATCTTTGTGATCAGAAGGTGTTGATTCATTTTCTAGAACTTCACGTTACTATGAATATCTTCTTTATAATATGGTATTGTTTCTATAGTAACAGCTCATTTCCAGAGATTTCTACTGATATGATCTAAACCTACTAATAGTCACAACTAAAAAAAAAAATTTTGATTACGCTAAGAAGAACTCTAAAGTTTACTCTAAGAAGAGATATTTCTTTAGCTTTTATAAAATGAGCATTTACACTTGTGCTTTGTAAGGGTTAGTACAAGGTTTCCGTCATGGGAATGTTTGCAGGGAAATGTTGCTTCTTAGTTTCGTAGTAACACAACAAACTGCATTTTTTTTTTTTGCTCTTATTAGCTGGAAGGCAGAGATGAAAGACAGCCTTATTTGGAAAGACTGTATAGCTTCTATAACGTGAGTGATTACAGGGACTAACTTGTTTTCTGGATGTTCCCCAACTTAAACATAACCAGAAACGAACAATCTTTAATCAATTCCGTGTCATAATTTGCTGGAGGAATTCAACACTTTGGTACATGCTGTTATTGGAAAAGAATAAACTTCAGAGCGGTACTTTCCTGTTATAGCATAACCTGTTTCAACCTTCGATAGCAGTACTACTCTTAGTAGTAGATTATATTTCCAAACATTTGTATTTTAACTTATTGTTATTTATCGCAATTCTTTATTCATCTATCGCTACGCTGACTCCAAAATCAATTTAAAATATAAATGCATCTGAGGTGAAATGCCACTGTTCCTCTTTAATCCTACAGGTGGTGCACTCTAAACTTTTCCCACGTTGGTACACAATACAGCATCCTGTGTGACGCGAGTTACTGCAGACGCTACCGGAAATCGAAAAAAAAAAAAAAGGAGAAAAAAAAAGCCTGGATTATTTATAAAATCGTGATACAGAATCGCAATACAAATCGAATCGCCACCTCGGTATCGCGATAACATCGTATCAGGAGGTCCCTGGTGATTTCCATCCACAATTTAGCATTGTGATAAGACGCGCTAACTTTGAGTAGTAAGGTCATTAATAAATAAACCTTTATACGTAAAAGGGACTGTTTTAAACATCTCACAGGCATGTGCCGATGGATTGTATCACGATGCAGAAATACGTGAAGCGCAGAGATCGCATAAAAGTCCAGATACGACATGACAACATGAAATGCTCTCGGTGTACGTCGGAGGCTTATCATCTGTCATCTGTATCGGCCTGGTTCGATAAAACAGCAGCGTGCGCACGGTTACATGAACTTCAAAGCAGTCTGCTCTCTCTTGCTTTCCTCTGCTTGCTTTAAAAGGTAACCGAGGGCATTTAGACAGCCAGTGAAAAGAAGTCAATATCCTCGCGAGGCCTGGGCAGATTAGAAAAATGTCACTTTCTTGTAGCAGACAGAAAGGGGCAATGCACACACACACAACAATAAGTAGAAAAACTCGGGGCTTCTTTAAATTTCTCTCTCTCTCTCTCTCTCTCTCTCTCTCTCTCTCTCACACACACACACACACACATATACACATAAGCACGACCCTAGGGTATCACAGTAAGTTGCTGCAGTCGTACACCACCGTCCCCTCCTGTCACAAGCATCTCACAATCCTCCCTCGGTGTCCGAGCAGCCAACCAACCACGAAACACACTTCCACAAAGCTACTCTGCCTGAGTGACTGCATGCCCGTGTATGTGAATGTGTGTGTGTGTGTGTGTGTGCGCGCGAGTTGGGTATCAGATTTTTTGACCGATCTCTCATCACACCGCGCCTCTGCTGAGTGTTCAGCCCGGCTCCTATAAACAGTTTTGTTTGAAACCTTCTCTGGCGTGCTAGAACAGCGGCGTAGAGCGTGACGAGAGCGCGCAAGAATGTCAGCGTTTCGCTGCGACGGTGTAAAAACGCGCTTCACCTTGTCTTCCGTTCCTAACCTAAAAAACATGTCCGGAAAAAAAAAGGAGATTTCACCGCAGATGAAGGAAGCCAGTGAATCAGCAATAGTCTAATTGACGGACAAATTTCCCTGCTTGAATACTGTTCAGGTTTTCATAACATTTACATAGATTTGAATTTTGTCAATGTGACTTTGGTGAAACAGGCCTCGTTTCGCCAAAGAGCTGGCAATGTCATTGAAAGCGTGCCACTTAGGACGCAGTCTTTTTGATATGTTCTTAAAGATATATAGCATGTATTTGCTTCTGTAATACGATTATGTCAGACGCTGTCTAATAAAGGAGAGAAATGTTATATATATATTTAATATAATGTTGTTATTAGAATAAATTATAGATCAATACTTGTTTATATCGTAAATGCTACAGTATATTTTTCATAAATGTTTTTAAGGGCAATCTGGCTGAAAGTAACTCTTGAAAATTTCATAATGTTAACTGACAATTTTAGAAAATTTATATATTTTGCAACATCAAATAACTATTACATTTTTATTATTATTATTATTATTATTAATAATATTAAATGCATGAGAAATATGATGCACACTGCTTATTGAGACTTGTGATATCATTTGTTTGAGTCTTATTGAGACTTGTGATATGAAATATTGCCTACCCTTACTACACAGCGAGCGTAGAGTTCATATATGATCAGTGTTAAATAGGGAGTCGTGTAATGAATCCACAAGCAGTGTTCAAGTCAAATTGGGACATTTGAATTTGAATGTGCAGAATCACAGACCACAGTTATTACCTTGATTTCTCTTATATATAATCCCCTGCTACACTAATGCACTGATCTCAGCGTTTCACTAGAGCTTGGATACCATCAAGGTAGAAAGTTTTCTCAGTGATCCAGAGCTACAGTATGACTGGACTTGCATGCTTTGTGTCTGAAACGGCGGCCTCCCGGGAACTCCTTTAATGGCCCAAAACATGTGGAAATGGCTAGAAACGAGGTCAGAACTGTACGGGGGATGTCGCAATAATTCCCAGATAGGTTGGTGAATGACGGTGTGTACAGATGCGTCACTTCCGCAAGTCGACGACATCAGACGTTTCACTCGCTGAACGACCGCAGTGTGCTCCGTCCGTAGCGTGGCTCGTCATTCACGGATGTACGGCCTTCTTCAAAAACATTTGCACAATTCAAATGTTTTACGGCGGCTAAAAGACTCATCAGAGGTCTTCTGTGAATGTCAATCGATTTCACACCTTCATTCAGAAGTCCTGGTTTGACTTGAACGCCGCTTGTCGTTAAAACAAATCAAATTGAGTCATTGAAGCTCATTATTTAAAAATAAATAAATAAATGTAAAAAAAAAGGTGATATTGCCTTCGTCATTTTGTCCTCTATGCAAATAAAACACATCGTGTACACCTAGTCCTAGTCCTCGTTCAGTCTGTGAAACTTTACATTTCTATATTTTACTAGATCTTACTATTCAACAACTAATACCAGTGCTCTAGATCTGTTCATGTAAAATTTCATCATCAGCGTGACCCTTTTTCTTTTTTCATTAAAACACAGGAATGGTTTCTGAGGTGGAAGGAAAAAAAAAAAGAAATGAAATGAAAGTTCATCCTCTCAAAAAATGATTCCAATTAACACTCTTGCACAGTAATTAGCTGTTTAAAAGAACCTAATGAGCAAATTCAATCCCTGATGTTTTTTTTCTCCCCCTAATTAATTATGAAAGTGGTTGCACGACAAAGCATGATCGCGTATTTGACAAGGTTTTCACACCTTAGCGTTAATGTTTGGAAATGTGTGTGGGATTCTAAGCAAAAGAGCACCTGCGTTTGAATTCAGGTTCAGTTTAACACTATCCTCTTTCCATATTGTGTTTGCGTGCATGTGCGTGTGTGTGTGTGTGTGTGTGTCTTCTGTCAGTGTTTAAATATTTCCCATCAGAGACGTGACACAGAAAACTAGAGCAGAAGACTTCCGCCATGGAATGTATTTGCGTGTGTGGGTGTGTGTACCGGTTGTATGTGTGTGTGTAGGTGGGAACGAAGGACCTCCTTGAAGAGGAGCTAATTAATAGATAGCACGTTGGAGCCTCTGTCAGGTTTCCCGTCAGCTTACGTGTAGTAAGAGAAGATCATAAAAAAAGCAGACGCGATGCTGAAGCTCGGAGACTTGCGCCCGGGGAGCTGCGATGATGCAACGCGCTCTTCTGCACGTAATGTGCCATTTACTGTAAACTGGAAATGCGTCTCAGTTATTATAATGTAGAAAGAAATGAGATGACTATAAGATATGTCGGAACAGGGAGAAAATAAATCAACAAAGATGGATGGGTCGACATGGGTTTTTTTTTTTTTGTGTTGGCAGTAAATCTGAAATGGGAACGGCAACGGCGTGACACCCGCAACTATAATAAACCATGTATAACAAACAAGGTCCAAATATATGAATAACAAGAATAATTTCTGCTTCTCGTGCATATACCAAAATGCTAGTTTGCGCAGGCTATAAATAAAACAGAAATAAACAAGAGTGACGAACTAGCGTAGCAGAAGAAGAACGACGTCTTTCTGTGCGCCTGTCCCGTTTTAAGAGGTTACTCCAGCTGCCTTGGGGTGAACTTTTAACCCCATTACTTCCACCGGGCCTGGGAGTCACACTACAGAGCCAACAAAGCCCTCTGTATGTGTGTGTTTGCGCGTGTGCGATTGTGCATGTGTGAGTGTCTTGGTTGGGTGGGGTGAGAGAGGGTGTCCGCGCGCGTGTCAGTCATCCTCAACTGCTTGGGACAGCTTGTCAAACTGCAATTAACCGGCTCATAAAGCCGCCATCAGTCCCCATACATATATTCCCAACCCCTGTCAATTCATTTGGCATTGATCAGAAAGTTAAGCTGCTAAATCCTCAATCAGACGTGGTTCAACACATCACGCAGCAGACGTTAAACGTTACGTTTCTATACAAAAAAAAAAAAAAAAGAAAAGAAAAGAAACCTCGTCTGTGTCAATTTATCAAAACTCAATATGGCTGTCTAAACCGTCCAGATAAACAGAGAGTTAGCATGACTCAAACTTCCTGATGTGTCATTTAGACAGAGTAGATAGCGCAGGCCCTTGATTGTGCATTTTTGGAGCTTTTTAACATGTTTTGATAGTCATCGATAAAAAGGAAAGAGAGAGATGGAGACAGTGAGAGAGAGAGCGAGAGAGAGCACTGATTTTTACAAGCGCCGCGCAGTTTTATCTGGCTCAGATCCGACTCTTGTCAAGAGAACCTGCGATAAAGTCAGTTTCTAACTATGCCAATCGATGAAAGTAATTTATTTACCTCGGCTAGGCAATTTGAGTTCCATCTTAAGGAAGCGGCAGCGAGAGAGGAACGCAGAGAGGGGAAAGAGAGATAGCGTTTGGCTTGGCAAGGCTTGTGTGAGGACTCTATAGATTAATATTTCTCTCGTGAAATGCACTGGGACATGCAACGCTACTTCATAAATCAGGACGAGGTTAAAACGCTGCTTTAAATCTATGTTTAAGTAGTTCCCTGCTTTGTGCAAAATGCATGTCGTCTTTAAAACTGGTCGTGCTAACACAAGCATATTAAAAAAATTAACTCTACTTTTCAATAAAACATTTAAGAAATAACCCCCCAGATTAGAGCGATTCAGTTTGATCTTTATCTTTATCTGTTGTTTCCGTAGGGATTAGGATTCAGGTATCACGAGCATAATAGAATTCTTAGGGCAGTTTGTGAGGACGTTGGTGTAAGTAAGCAGTGTTACCTTTTCACTGCACTCTTGGAGTAAAATCAGTCATTTTAAAATTAATAAAAAGAAAAAACTTTTTCACACTATCAGACAATTTTGCGTTCACAGAACACTTTTTGACACAAGAAAACAGATGGCAGAAAACGTTTGCAGTCCAGGAGTAACCTATACGACTTTTGACAGATTTCTACGGTGACATAATTAATTTTTTTTTAAATGACACTCCGTTGGTTTCTCAATTAAAGCAGAGGTTGAGAGAAAAAGTGACTGACCGACCGTTAAACAACGGGTTGTGTAACACCAGCATAACATAATACGAATCTGCAGATTTTAATGAAATGATCCCACAAATGTAATAGATTTCCCAGCTGCTATTACATTAGCAGGAATTCGTTATGTGTCTGGTAAGGTTACAAATCGTCAGCATTTAAAAAATTTAATAACTTCTAATAAATGTAATATCACTGTTTGTGCAAGTTTTTTGCACAAATTGCAGATTTGTATTATTTTTGTGATCACTTAATGGACAAAAAGAAATATATTGCTGAGTCATTATCGGCTACGGTTGTTTTGTTAGCAGTGTTAGCAGCTATATACACCTTCACAATGGTTCTAATCTAATGTGCTGTTTGTTAATTGGTGATTTTTTCTGAGGCTGGTAACTCTAATTGAACTTCTCCTCTGCAGCAGAGGTAAGTTTTGGTCTTATTTTCCTGGAAAGGTCTTCATGAGAGCCAGTTTCATCACGGTGCTTAATGGGTTTTGCAACTGCAGTTGATGATACTGTTCTTGTAAGGAATGTTCCAGAAAAGCTGACCGTCGAGTCTTAAAATAAAAACTGACTTATTTTTTTAAGTCTTTATGTGTTATATCATAGATTTAAAATATTTTGTTCTAGAATGTTGAAGAAAAACCGCTAAACAAAAAACATTAAAAAACATATTATATACTGTATATATACAGAGTCAGCCAAAAATGTATACACGCTTCAGGAAAAGAAAAATAGTATGAAGTATATTATATTAATATAATTTTAATAATATCATAATATTATCAATATATAACATATAGCAAAGAATTTGAATTAAATTATGCATAAAAGTTTTTCTTTTCCTGAAGTGTGTGTGTGTGTGTAGAATTCATCAATTTCCACTAGAGCTACATCCAGTTTAGCTGTTCTTTCCTTTTCACTTTTTGTTGCGCCATTCATATAAAATCCAGCCACATCCTGTACTTCCTAGCGATTTTCCATGCAGTCATATTAACTACACCACTAGACCACATCAGTTACTTCACCTGCCTTTCCTGAGTACCACGCTGAAAGCCCACCCGGCTCTCTCCACGTTCCGCCCCAATCGCAGCTCGGACGTTGAAAAGAGCCGCTGGGTATTTTAATGAGTGTGGACTGGAGCGGCTGCGAGGGTTACAGTGCTTAACTCTGCTGAATGATATAAAAGGTACTTAAATAACACAATAATCAATACAAACGGCGGCACTTATGGATCCCACTCGGCGGGCGATGAATATTCATTAGCTTTGTAACGGGGGCGCATCGAGCAGGCGCTAGGCATGGCGGTAAACTTATCAGCACGGAAGGGCAGACCAAAGGTTAGCTCATTTGTAAACAGGAGCATAATCCATGTGTGTGTGTGTGTGTGTGTGAGTGTATATGTGTGTGTGTGTGTGTGTGTGTGTGTGTGTGTGATTGAAAGAGAGACAGAAAGCAAGCCAGGGAGTAAAGAAAGCGATGTTGCTTATGCTTGGGCATGAGTGTTTGATATCCCATGTAGCTTAATGCCTAAAGAGAGCACGTTTTACCTTTCTTGACCGCACCTTCCACTTACATTAAGACAAGATGCTACTAGTAGAAATGTACAGTAGTTGTCAGATTTTCGCATAACTTGGATGTTTTCAAACTGTAGTAATTAATTGTAGTTCATTTCACTCTTGTTTTGTTTGTTTGTTTACTCACAACCATTATCTTTAACACTGATTTTTCACTTTTGAATTTGCACAACTTTAATGCTCCACCCACTTCCCCACAACCAAAAAGCTTGTTTCCTGATGTCCTGAAAAGCTTGTTTACTGATATAACTAAGTGTTTATGACTAATACAATTAAGTCATTACAACATTTATTACACACGTTTAATTTAATTTTTTAAACGTATTTATTTATTCGTTTTATCAACCTTACAGATAGTACTTGCTTGACTGGAAGCGGACATTTCTCGCGTTTGAATTTTCACAAACCAAATATCTGTGTTTTTTAATGACGTGTTCGGAATAAATAAATTTGATTGTTGATAACTGACTGATTGATTTTATACTGGGAAATTATCTCCATTAATTCTAACCTCATTCTAAGAATAGATCTTTGTTTTTTCAAAGTGGGAATATATGTATATTTAATCAGATGAAGCCTTATTTGCGTAAATAAATGAAATTTTCAGGGTGCAAACAAAAGTATCAACAATCCACTCACAAAAACTGTTGCTGTTGTTGTTGTTTTTGTTCTTTAATGACTCTATTCTCACCTATAGTGTATAAACCTAAATTGCATGAAAACATGAAATTCCAAACTCTTATTCTTACTATCTCCTCCACCATTTTGGACACATAAACACACACACACACACACATGCACTCTAACAAAGGAAAAGCTCTCCAAGTTGCATGATTGCTAAACTTATCATTTCAACACATAACTAAGTGTGCTTAAGTTTGATGGATAGATTTCAGCTGCTGTTTGGGGTGACTATTGTTTTGCTCTGTTTTTTGCCTTTTTCTATTTACAAAGCTGCTTGCGGAGGCTGAGGCAGCTGCGTGTTTGTCGAGCCCACCCCAACAACACCCCCCCCCCCCCAGCTCCTCTTTTCTTCCATTTTTTTTTCTTTGTAATTCAGTAATGGACGCTAAGAAAAGCCACTTGGTGCTGATCAAGGATCGATTTCCCTCCTTTACGTCGCAGTCACGCTCAATAACAGAGCGGCCATGTGCATGTGAAACCGTGTCTACACCTGGGAGTTGTAGTTTACCGCTCCATTATTGTTTGCGGTGTGTCGTCAAGACAGTGGACGGTATCCCAGAAATAAAGGCTTTGGGCTTCCAGCAGCATTAATTAACTCCTCATGCCTGTCACAAGCAATAAAGTGCAACGAGTTCAGACATATCAACAAGGCCAGGCGGTTGCTACGAAGCAAAGTTTAAAAAAAAAATAAAAAAATGAAAAGAAAAAGGTGCAACTTCTAGTGTAAGCGCTCAGCCAGGTACTATGTTACCTACAGTTCAACTGGAAAATTTACTGAACGCGCTGAGCATTTATGAGCTGTCTGCACGACAGTCGCCTAGTTAAAGCATGCGAATCGGATTTCAGCTCGGCTTTAAACACGCAACGCAATAATCATATTTTGGGCCACGTCCAAGTGCCATATAAAAATATCCATAATGCAAAAAAAAAAAAAGCCAGTAAGAAAATGAGCGGATCTGGTTTAGGTTTATAAAGAAAGTACCAGCACTGAGCGAGAAGGGGGGAAACGTCACCGGTTTTGATATTAACTATGAAATCACACACATATGGAAGAGGTTTAGGCTCCGCAAAAACGGTAAGCTTGGGCCGCTCCGAAAGCTCTGATCCCACCCACTTAAAATGCGTCAATCAAAAGTGTCCTCTGCTTCACCCGATCCATTTCACAGCTCTCCTGTATCCGGAAAAACAAATTCGGCAGCAACCCCAACACTGACGACATGTGAAGATTTGGGCCGCTTTGGGCCACCGTGCTCACTTTTTAGCGCTCGGTCCATAAACCGGGCGTCTGGAGGGGCCCCGGTTTTTTAACAGTACACAAACTCAACCCTCAATTACAGTTCTGTGAATACACTCATAGGCTGTGGCGACCGCACTGTTTACCACTTCTTCTCAACATTTTAATAGGATCCAGGCCGATTTCAAATAAATATGCACGATCGCGGGCCAGCTACGTTGTTTATCTAAAGCGGCCTCCTGTTGACCTCGCTGCCATCTCGCTCCGCTCGCTCTGCCTACAAGTCATCAAGTCCAAAAGAAAAAAGGAGAAAAAAGAAAGAAAGAACTTCACAATGTGCGGTCACTTTAAGGCAGCTGATGCTCAACAAAAGCTGAGCTATAATTTATCCTCGCCAGCCGGACAAAGCCTGGAAAAGCTGGTGGAATGTTTGCTAGCTGCCTGGATACTGCGCGAGAAGCAGGGGCCTTCGTATTGACGCAGCGGCTGAGAAAATAACACCGGCCTGTTTACTGAGGCCCTGGTCAAATATCTACAAACTTTTTTTTTTTATCAAAGACTCTGCTTGTGGCCTGGAAAAGAATAGAGGCCTAAATACTCAAAGACAGAAAGAGAAATTAAATACAAGAGAGGGAAAAAAAAAGTTCTCTCCTTGCATCTCACTGGCCTCTTGTCACTTTTGTGATAGAGTAGATACATTTCACTACAGAGAGCGGGCCAAGCTACAGGCTAGGTCAGACCTGTGTCAACAGTGTGTCCTCATTCATTTCCATCAGCAACTGTCCCTAAAGCCTGATCTGCTTTCAAAAAAGAGGGTTTAAAGAAAGAGAAAAAAAAAAGGAGGAAAAAAAAACTTTCCATACTTTCCTTGAATGAGGGGGACATCTGGTATTTTGTACAGGAGGGCTGTCGCGGGATGGGGATTGAAATAAGGCCTCGTCACTGGCGCAAAATGGTAACCAATCCCTGCAGAGAGAGCCGAAATGACTCTGCCACGTCCCTGAGCGATGACCTCATCAGCCAGAACTCAGACTACACGGCCGAGACAGGCACCAGACGAATTCCACCATGAGCTCCTATTCGCTCGAGGCAATGATAATACGAACGAATATTTACTGAAACGCTTCTCTTTTTTTCCCGATCCCAACAATCCCAAGTATAGACCGTGTATCCATGGACTCTTCAGGTTGGGCCTGGATAGTCAGAATCATACCGCGTGACCTGCCCTGGTTATGACAACGGTGATAAAGTGATAAAACACATTAACATTCCCACGGTAACACCAACGTACTTCTATTACTTACTACCCCTAATCTTTGTTTAAAGCCTTGCCTTCAACCAGACCAAGACACTAAGGAAGAGATCTGTGCTTCAGACCTGTACTTGAGAGCGCTTGGCCAGGGCCTCATACCATCGTTCCTGCAGTTGGCTCTGATCTAATGAACCTCATGCCACTTCTCATCTAATGCCAACAGATGCCAAAAAACGCCCCCCAACCCCCAACACACACAGCACTCAGTCACAGCTCTGATGCCAGGCACACTCCAGAGCTTGTGAAAAAAAAAGGAGGGAAAAAAAAAACGCCTCCACTTCATTAAGAAAGTAAACACAAGTACTGTCTGAAGTGTCTAATTAGTCTCCTAATTACTCCCTGCTCGTTACTAATGCAAATTAGATTACGCTGCTTAACTTCATCGTGTCCACAATGCCGCTGTTAATTGAGGCCTTTTGAAATTAAATTACTTGCTAATTAGCATATCAAAACCATTAATTCAATGCCAGGGAAAAAAAAGAAAAGAAAGAAGGAGGGGGGGAAAAAACAACAACAAACGCCAAGTTTTTGCTAATGAGTTTTGCTAATTGAATACGTATTGAGATTCTGCCAGCCACCCAGGCTTCGTTTAGAAAAAAAATAATAAATTACCTCAGACAAAACCTGAGAGCAGGTCAGGCCTTTAAAAGGCTGTACACACTTCAAGGAAAATTAGCTCATGTCTAATAATTTAATAGTTAAATCTTTCAACAGCCATCAGTTTTAATCGATGCCATTTTACACACTGGACCTGGACTAAGTAGTTGCGATTAATATTGAAGGATTTTAAGTTAAATTAATCATATTGGGGGAGGGAAGCCTTTTCCAGAATGCTGCAAAGTTTCATCGAAGTAGTAACCGAGAGGAAGGTCACAAAAAAACTCCTCAATTTCAAAAGAAAAAAAAAAAACTTTCTCAACTTTCGCCATCACTTCAAAAACGAACCGTCCCTTCATTCCGCGTATCATGACACATCGAAGTCAAAAAGTAACAGCTATTAACTCACATAATGCCTGGACAGGAAATTAGTTTTAACTCTGAATGACGCGGATTACGCTTAATACCTGCTTCTATACAGAGTACATCACATATTCTCTTTAAAAAAAAATCCTTTCTCTATAGATTCATGAGAAGACTCCATTCACACCCTGTCATATTCAAGGTCCATTCTTTTTCAGCTTGAATATGGGATGAGAATACCAAAAAATTGAGAGGTAGATACACACTCACTCACACACACACGGACACACACACACACACACACACACACACACACACACATACAAAAAAAATTAAATAAGCATAATAATTAGATGTAAAGATATTATAATTCCTTTAAGAGGATGCATTGAAAGTGCTGCACTACAATATTTGCCCTAAGTGCCAGAATTACCATATTAACCAGTTACCATTTGAGTAAGTTGATTAAAAAATTGATTATTCGTCTATTTCTTTTAGGAGTTTCTTAATCAAAATCTAACATCCTTGAAAAATTAATTTGAAGCCCCTCTTATCAGTTAATTAAATCTGGTTGGAAGTCATTTTTCTGTGAAGAGTGATTAGTGTTCGGCTCGGCTCTGTTCAAAAGGCGCGAGGCTCCGAAACTTTTCAATGTCTCATCAAACATTCACAAATAAGAAGAATAGGATTTCTTTGAAGGCCTGTTCTCTCTCTCTCTCTTCACCCCCTCACATTTTCTTTCAAACCTATACGCCTTTTTTTTTCTGATAAATTGTGCTACACCCAAAAGATCTCTCACTCTCATTAACAAATTCTCATTAGCCGGCTAAACTAAGAGGAAAGGAAGGGGTGGGGACCGGGAGGGGGATGGAAAAGCCGGTGAGGTAATCATACCTCATAATCGCAGGATAGATGGCTGTGTAGAACTTTTCCCTACGTATGTACTGTGTGTGTTTTTGTGATAGAGAGACAGAGAGAGAGAGAGAGAGAGAGATGGGAGAAATGAGTGACCGCTTGCTCGCTTGAAAGAAAAAACCTTCAGCCAAATTAAAGCAGAAAGAACAGCCAGGGACATAAATGAGCTTTTCAGATTGAGCTTTTCAGTCCCTCGAGGGCGGTTACATGCAATTCGCTTTTAAAAAAATAAATCAGAACTGAGATGCAATCCAAAAAAAAAAAAAAAAAAGTCAGCTTGAGCTGAGAACAATCCCAAAGGATCTGAGACAAGAGTTCATGAATCAGGATCAAAATCCTAATATACGTAAAGTATACGTATACTACATATGAAATTATTTTTTATCATCTTTTCTTTAAAAAAAAAAGTTTCTCCATTTATCATCTATAAATAAAGAGACATACGCAGGATGTGTGATCGTTCGTCCGCTCCTCCCATCTTTTCTCCCTCACTCTCCCACTCTCAGACTCCACAAAGCCTCTTTATCTCTAAAAGAGGGTGGTCAGGTAATCGCCACATTTATCACATACCTAGCATTTCAGTGCTTTTTTTTTCCTTTCCTTCTTAATTTTTTTTTTCTTTAGGAAGTCTTTCTGCCCCGAGCCGATTTTCGCCGTTTCCAAACAAACGTGCTGATCGGATTTTCTGATTTGCGAGCCTTCAGAAATCAAACTAGGAACGGTTCAATTAAACCCAGCCTCTGTGCGCTTGCACACACCCTTCTCCTGTCCTTCCTCCCATCTGCCCGTCCTCCTCCTCCTCCTCAGGTGCGCATGCAGCTGTGCTACGGGCCAATTAGCCTGATTAGGCCGTTATTAAATGATTGGGGGGAAAGGACGCTGATTACTGCGCTAAAGGAGCTCCGTTTACCGTCAGTCAATCAGGATCCTCCCGCTCGCTCCTTCTAGCCTCCTCACTGATGTCATTTCTTTTCTTTTTTTTCAGTTCCCAGCTCATCATTCTTTTAGAACCAGATGCCCTTCTTCTTCTTTTTTTTATTTTATTTACATTTTCAAAAATCCTTGTAACTGAAAAAACTGAAGTTTGAATCATTTCACTGTTGAACATAACCAATGATAAAGATGAACACAAGCGCCACTAATCTATATAATAGAATATACTCCTTTAATCTGACTCGGAGTCCATATAAACGTCCCTGACGTCCATAAAACTGCATTTTAGATTTCAGGAGGTGGATCCAAGGATCTGACCTGCTGATGAAAAACGATTTTGCGTGGACAAGAGGGTGTCTTTTTTTTTCTCTCTCTTTCTTTTTTTTTTCTTTTGTTGAGTATGAAAAGAGCAGAAGGGGGACAATCCGGGACTGTGTTTTGGAAATTAGCCGTGGAGGAGAGAGGGCTCGCTCTGTGGGGCTGAGGCTAAAGAAAGCGGCGTCCGCTCGGCCTTCTACGCCCCGCGCTCCCTGCCGTCTCAGGTTAAACGGCACCCTGGAGATGCCGGGGGTTCTGGAAACTTCAAGAAGTTCTACAGTTCTTCGCTAGCGAGCTGTACAAAGCCCCAGCGTCTGGCTGGGCCATGCAGACTTCCCTCTTCCATCAAATCTTTCCCCTTCTTTACTCCATCCATCCCTTTCTCACCTTGCTCAATCTTTAAAAAAAAAAACATAAAGTACAGACCCGTACAGATCACGCGGGGGGAAAACGGCAAATGAAGACAGCGACTTTCACAGCTCATGCTGTATTATTTCCTTTCAGGCTTGTGATTTTGTTAGACTTGTCTTGCTGTATTAACAACTTGCTAAGTGCTTTTTCTTTTTATCGCGCGTACTTTCTCAAAGAAAGTTTACATCGCGGACGAATAACGTCACGCTAATGTGCCGATATTTATTTCAAACAGAATAGCAATCCACGTCCGTTCATATTCTCATGTTAGACTGAGAAAACGTGATCGTGTAATGAATATCATTCGCATTAAAGACACAGCTGTTAGAATAATATAAAGTTATCAGATTAAGCATTTTTTTGGTGGTAAAAATAAAAACAAATTGAGAGACGCGTGGACGTGTAGCGCGGTCAGACGGACACATGCTCCTCGCTACTGTTGATCAGGTTTTAATAAAAAGCTGGTCAAATGTGATGTGAGGGTGGGAAAAAAAAGCAATTTAAATGGAAAGTCAGGAAACGTCCGTGTCTTCTATTTTTTTTTTATGTCCATGGAAAGACAATTAAACAACCAAAAACGCAAAAAAAAAAAACAAAAAAAAAACAAAGAGCATGAAAATGTGGTTCTGTTTTAATTAACTCATCTTTCATGACGGATTCAAGGATGCCATCAGCCTAATTAATTTGAAAAGGTAATGTGTCTCGATGCAAATGTCTTCCGTCGCAAAGCGATCAGGCGAAAGATTACATTTTTTTAAATAATAATTTTTAAAAAAGGACAGGATGAAATGATGGGTAAAGACAAAGAGAGCACCGCCGGCGTTCTTTAAGTCGGCGTTTGGTTCAGCTCTGGTGCTGTTTAAGTGATCAGTCGGAAAAGAGCAGTCACTTGCGTGGCAAGGGAACAACGATGCTTAAAAAAATCATCGCTTCGCACAGACAGGCACGTACACAGACACACGTGCACACACACACACACACATATGGATCTGAACTACTCTGCTTTCTCTATCTTGGCCAGAAAGAAACTATAAAACTTCTTCTCAATGAGGCTGCTGCAGAGTAGACGTCAGTTCGGCTAGGCTTATGGAAGGAAGGCTTCTCTCTTGAACCACACACACACACACATACGCACATGCACGCACACACACACTCAGTACTGGGATTACTAAAAGAGAAATAATGAGTCTTTCTTCATGCTGAGTGAGGGAAAGAAGGAGGAGGAGGAGGAGGAGGAGGGAGAGAGCATCTGCTGTTGAAAGAAAGAAAGTGCTTAATTACAGACGAACGCGTTGCCTAGAACAACCTAGGAACGTTGGGATAACGGGCGAAAAACTCATAAACTTTGTTAAATTCGCCTCGACAAATCGTACGTTTGGTCCGCGGTTAATTATTAAGCGTGCGTTCACGTCAGCACGTCTGCAATTTACACGCGTAGGAAAAATATTCTTCAGAATGGAGGAGAGCACTTCAAAAGGTAGTGCCATGCATCTCTCGCTCTTTCTCTCTCTCTCACACACACACACACACACACACACACACACACACACACACATCCAGAGTGAACAAAAAAAAAAAAAACACAGGAGAAAAGTTCACTGGTGTGTAAGAGGAGGAGTGGACAGAGGAGGGAAATCCTCGCCGTGTTATTTCTGTAAGAAGAGAGAAGTACCTGTGCAAAATCTGTGCGTACATGTCAGGCAAGTGGCATACACTTGCCTGACACACACACACACACATACACACACACTAATGCTCACCTCAACCGAGTCTGACCGCGAATCACCCCATCAGCCAGAACAACACACACACACACACACACACACACACACACACACACACACACACACACACACACACACACACACACACACACACAGGAGCAGAAAGCTAAGGAGGGAGAGCTGGGGACACTGTCTAAGTGTGTGTGTGTGTGTGTGTATGAGTGTGTGTGTGTGTGTATTACACAATTATGCAGATAACAGCTGGGGATAATATAGTGGCAGATGTGCCTCGGTCAACAATGCCTGCTGCCCACAGCCTGCAGATGGAGTGCAAAAGAAGCAGTTCTACTCAATGGTTACTCCTTCTCAGCAAGTGCACAGACACACACACACACACACACACACACACACACACACACACACACACACACACACATTTCCCAATTTCTTTTTAGATTTATATATATATCATCATCATCATCCAGAGCACAATTCTATACAACTAAAAAAACATTTCCACACATGTTCCTGGATCAGCTATGAAATGAGGTACTATGTCATAATAATAATAATAATAATAATAATAATAATAATAATAATAATAATAAATTAAGTTTTCTTTTTCAATTCAAGCCTGTACGATTTTTTTGGACAATCCAAAATAAATAAATAAATAAAGTTGCCTTAATTCTGTTTTGTTGCATCTCTCAAATCCTTTCTGCAATTTCACTACTACTTCTGCTACTACATTGAAAACTTTTTTTTTCTGTTCTGCTTGATATTCAAACACACCCACACACACGCACACAATGTAAACTAAAACCCATTCCGTCATACATATGGCAGGGACAATAAAAAAATATAATAATATAAATAATAATAATAAAAAATAAAACATCCAAAACCAGCGGCGACACGCGCCTTCTTTTCCATCGCTGTCTCATTAAACGGCAGAAATTTCCGGACCGCCATCGCCCACGAGCGACCACGTGGACGTGGAAACAGGCGGATCTCCTCTCGGGTTGTGTGAGCTGTGATGCTGCTTTATGGTTTAACGCTTCATCTCTAATCTCTCTCAGTCCATCCTCTGATCACGATGTCATTCAGGGGGAAAAAATTATATATATATATTACGCCTGCAAACTACACCTGCCAGCAACCTACACTCCTACACTCACACACACACACACACACACACACACACACACACACACACACACACACACACACACACACACAGAGCAATAGCAGGGCACTTCATCCTGAGAGCTTCCCAAAGGATCCGAGGTGATAAATGATAAATACCCCTCGCTCCATAACAGCCGTTCCTCAAAGTTCTCCTCAGCGAGCGTTCTCTATGAAACCAGGCATGTTTACCATTTTGAACGGGAGTAGGATTTTGTAAGTTTTTTTTTTATATTTTTCCTACAGATGCTAAAATACCTGAAGTGCCTCTTTAAACTCCCTTTACTCAGCAGATCCTTAGTGGATTAGCTGATGTACGTTACGAACGCGGTCACCTTGTGGAAGAACGGATTTGCCAGCAGCGCTGTGTAACCCTCCCCGCACTTTCAACACCAGGATGTGGATTAGGATTTGTCTCAAAAAAACAAAAACGACTCGAAAAAAGATCTGCTCAGCTCCTGGCCGCTAGCGTGTGCTTGCTGAAGTTTGCTAATCGCACTATTTTTTTTGTGAGATGACGGGATTTCGACAGCGCGTGTGTCTGTGTGTCTGCGTGTTTTTTTAAACACCGAGCACAACGGTGCGAAGGAAACTTAAAGCGAGTTCGGCGTTGGCTTTCTCTCTGGAGCTGTCGTTTAGCCTTCACCCCCGTGTCTTTCACGGGCGCATTAAAAACTGCTGAAAGTTTCTCTCCCTCTGCGTCTTTTTTCCCCCCCCTCTCTCCCCAGAGGAGCTTAACTGATATGTATGCTCTTGCGTCCTCTCCTCCTCCGCTTTCTCCGCCTGATGGACGTGATGGTTTGTCAGTCTTTAACTAGGGTTTTCAAAATATACACGACGTCGTGTTATGAGGACCTTCGCGAAAGACAGAGCAGCGGAGGTTAGGACCAGGGGAGGAGACGCCGGATTGAGAGAAAATCCATAACCCAAATACAGCTGTCAGGCTGAACGCAAACTTAGCAGGAGCTGCTTTATTTTATTTTCTCTCTCTCTCTCTCTCTCTCTCATCAGCCAGTGCGCTGAACGCTTAAAGCGAACTCCGACCGTGTCGCCGTGCGTATCGATCGGCCTCATCTGGGTGTGTGAGGGTTTTGTTATTGTGAACGGTTTCATCTTCTCCTCCGCGCTCTCCCTGGTCACTGCACTGACTTCCTCGTTCCCGTTCTGTGTATCTCTCCCTCTTCCTGTCTCTCCAGTGGAAGTGGTTTGATGGCTGCGCTCAACTCCAAGCACCGATAATAGGCCATAAAGCTGGGCCGCTGTCTGCCCAGTGCTCTCCCGGGACGCTTAGCTAATGGATCACGAGGAATAATGACCAACACCTCTGCCACTAATACTGTCGCTTCCATCCTGACTTCTTCTTGCTGACTTTACGCCACTCCTCAGTGGAAACGGGCCTCGACCCAGACCAATACGGTGATCTTAAAAGCATCCGTTTAGCTCATAACCACCTGGAATAATGCTGCACAATCTCTCCCAGCTATAGATATAGATAGATAGGAAAAGAACTTGCAAAGAGGAACTCCAGCTAGTAGTGAAAAAAATCATTCTGAAAGTGACGCTGTGAAAAAATTCCCCAGCGCCAGGACTGACCGCCATGCTGTTTGTATTAAAGTTTGTATTAAAGCAACAGTTTGTATTAAAGTTTATTTCTGTTTCTTTTCTCCTTTTTCTTTTTTTTTTTTGGTTGTTCCTCTCTGAGGAGAAAATGACACCATTCTGTGAGTCTTAATAAAACCAGGCCTCACTGTCTGAAAACGTGTGTAATTTATTATTCACGCAAAAAAAGAAAATGCCCTGGCTCGCCGTTCCACTGAATAACATCTTCAATTAAAACCACATGTTTAATCACCGTTTCTTTGCGGCGCTGCTGGTTGCTGCTGGTCAGCGCGAGAGGCGACGCATTCAAAGGAGGCAAATGGCCGTAAAATCCCAGCCTGACCTTTCGCTGAGGGTTCACCCGAGTATAAAAGAGGCAAACTTAATTATTGCATATTTTGCACAAACGCGTTCGAGTGCGAGGGGCGGAAAGAGTGGAGGGAAAACGGTCAGTGACGTGACACGAGGTCAAACAATACAACAAAAATCTTCATTCTACATCTACACATGGGTGTGTTTTACTCTTCAAAAACACTTTGATCAGGAGAAAAAAGTGCTCGAGCAAAAAATAAAACTAATATTTTTTTTTTTTAACGGCAGAAGTGTTTAATGGTAGCCGAGCCAACAAGTGCAGAGGATGGCGCTTCGTAAAAATCAAAAGTGCTTGAAATGAGGACAGCGAGGAATAAGAACTTAAATCCACGTCCATATCACTTGACTAGAGCACACACACATAATACACACACACACAATTAGCTAAAGCACATCCTTTTTTTTTTTTTTTTTTACAAAACCATCAAACACTACCAAGGCTGACATCTGTTAGTTCCAAAACTGAACTGATACAACACACAAATATTCATCCTCTAACGACACACATAAAACCTTTGCAGACACACACACACTCATACACACACTCAGACACACACTGACCTGTCAGCCATCACCAGTTCCACTAAAGGAAAACTTCTGAATGCCTGTTCACACACTCCAATCTCACTTCAAATTAAAATGCATTATAATATGAAATATAATGAGAATTAAATAATATGCTTGTAATAAAGAGTAAAAAAAAAGGTGGGGGGACGAAGAAAAAACTGAAGTGTGTGATGTTTCAGACCTCCTTCTTTATTTTTCGCGTTTGGCCGCAGAGCTGGTGTGTGAAAACGATTTGTCTGAAGTGGGGCCGCTGCCACTTGCGGCTCAAAAAGCGACACAAAAGCGCACAATGCGGCTGAAGTCGCCTCCTCAGAATTATCCTCATTACTATCATTTGTATTCGCAAAGAAAGGGAAGATCTGTGCTCTTTGCCTGGTTGGGCTTCACACTGAATTACGCCATCATTCAAGCATGACTGAAAAGAGCAGGTAGTGGAAAGCAGCACATTTACACAATTCTTTTTTGCCTCTTCTGGACATAGCGTAATATTAATAAAGCAAAGGGAACTATAGAAATACCAAAATACCATGCTGGACATGCTAATTAAAAAATAATAATTATTATAATTTTTTAATTCATAAAAAATAAAAAATTCCCCTCTTCTACCAAAACACAGTATTTCTGATACTACAGGTGAAGTTCAAGTTCATTTCGACATCCAGTGTAACCGAGCACAGGATAAGCAGATGATTAATTTGTATTCATTGCCGTTCAAAAAAATACATATATCAAGACATCAGGAAAAAACATGAAAGCAGAAAATAAACAACAGTGACTGTGTCCGAAAGGCTGTGTGTGCGGACACAAATGTTGGGAATGGCACCAGGCGATGGCAGGAATGCCACTGGGAAACAGGCTCAGAGAGCCGCTAGAGGGAAATTTATAGTGCCCGAAGCCCTGTCCTGCATCAGTCACCCTGTAATAACACGCATGTCAAACACTGGGCCATCCTGTGTGTAAATTTTACACGCCGGAGAACATTTGTGGCGAGAAGCATGGATGAGTGGAATCTAGATTAGTGATTTATTATTTATACCAATGTACAAATCATGCATCTGGGTGCATATTTTAAACAAGTAAACCTTAACTTAAATGTAATTTCTTGGTTTAGTGGAGTTATGCACTTGACTTTTTTTTTATCACACATTATGTAATAAAATGTTAATAAGGAGGAAAAAACAAACTGTAGCATAAAGAAAAGTTAGAAGATTTTTTTTTTAAGTTAACACACATTTATGCACGGTTTCTAATTTAATACTAAGTGAGCGAATATGCACTAGATTTATTATTTGTTTTATAAAATTAAAAAACGCCTGTTTTTGCACAGTTTATCAACGGTGCGCGTGGAGCCTAAACGGAGCGCGAGGCCAAACTTTTACTCCACGCGCTGTTTCTGTTGGGATTAAATGTTCTCGTGCAGTGTTCATCGTTTTTAAGCTCTTCAGTAATAACCAGCAGGTCAAAGTTGCACCTCTGACAAGTTTCCGTTTCCCCGGAAATCAGAAGACAGCCGTAACAGCGTTTTATAAAGCGTTGTAGAAGGCTAAATCCACACGGATCAATAACCATCTGTCATAATGAACACCAGCGCTGTCAGTCTCGCGCGCTCGCAATACACTTTTTTTTTTGCTTGTACTACATTATATTAAATATATTTTTATTATAATAATTATAGTAATAATAATTAAAGCATAATTTCTTTATTTGTTTACTGTTTTGGTCAAGTTGAACACCTTGTTTGCGGTTTGGGAGGGGGAAAAAGACAAAAAAAATAAAACCTTAACGTTTAGGAAACTTGAACGCTGCATTTAACAGTGCAGCTGAGCGCGTGCACACTCTGAACAGCCTGAGCAGGAAAAACACACATTACTGTTTTATTTATCAATGCATTCAAGGTTTATTAAATCTGATTATAGAATTTATTAATGAAGCGCAGATCATACTAGTAATGCCGAATTTAAATTCTAAATCATGAACACAAAGCTTGTTTTATAGGGCTATGATTATTACTAGTATAATAATAATTATTATTATTATTATTATTATTATTATTGTTATTATTATTGGATAATACCATTACTATTCTGTGTAGAAATGTAAATTCATCAAGCATGGTTTTTATTTTGAACTTCATTGATTTGAACAGGAAAAAGGATATATAGGAAAGAAGAACGGGTGTCAGAAGCTGTCAATTTCTTTGATGGTAGAAATGCTGTGAAGTTAGATTAAGTATGCCTGCACAGCCTACTTTGTTTTCAGACTTTCAGTGCATTTCTCACAAACAAAGCAAAAGTTTACACAAACTTTCATTTAAGATTTTAAGCATTCCCTCATTTCACCATAAAGGATTATTATATATTTATATACAAATATATATATAATATATATAATATATATATATATATATTTTTTTTTTATTGCACATCATATATTTTAAAACAAACTATTTAACTTTTTCCTGTTGAGATTTCAGGTGGTTTCTACATTTCTACACACAAAAAAAACTAAATGCTAAACAAGTTTGCTTTGTTGTTGTTTCTTTTGACCAAAAATATTTTTTGTTTGTTTTGTCTGTTCTTTCTTTCTTTCTTTCTTTGTTTTAAGAAAAACTCTCCTACCTTTTGCACACTCGCACGCGCTCTTTCTTCCCCCTTAAACACAACTCATTAGACTAGAGAGGAGGAAAAGAGGAGGAAAAGCTGATAAGGAAAAGAAATAAGAGTAATATGGACCTGTTGGCAAACTCGGAAGAAGTGAAGTTTCAGGGCGCGCGCTCGACCATGTGGATGTTCTCGTTCCCAGGTTGGCTGAAGCGTCCCGGTGTTTCCAAAAAGCCGCTCACACACACTCACACACTCACTCACACACTCTCACTCTCACACTCTTTCTCTCACACACACCGCAGGAAGATGCGACCAAAAAAAAAACTGAACAAACGAAAAATCAAACTCGCGGAATCATTACTTTCGCGTTCAGTCTGTATCAGTCCTTCCTGCTGTTGTTTTGTTTGTTTTTGTGTTTATTCGCTTTTCCTCTGGACGCTCAGCAGAAACAATACCCCCGCGCGCGCACACTAGCTCATGGTCACCGCTCGGGAAAAGTTCGTGAAAGCGAAAACGAGCTTCTTCTTCTTCTTCTTCTTCCCTCCTGGGTTTTTTTTTTCGTTTTCTTCTTCTCTATCTCTCTTCTTTTTCTTTGTGTTTTGTCTCAGCTCTTAGCGACGCTTCTTCCTCGCTGGCATCCCGTGTCCCGCACCTCACGCGCGCACTCTCTCTCTCTCTCTCTCTCTCTCTTCCGTGGAGAAGAAATCAGTGTTGGATTACTCCGGCTCGCGCGCAGCGGCGATGTGTTCGGAGGACAATCGGCTCTACCGTAATGCGCCTAAAACAGGTGCGCGTGCACGTCTCCTCCTCCTCCTCCTCCGCTCCAGAAAGCTCCTGCTAACAAATCCCGCGCGCCGGAACAGTGCTGCACGTGCGTGCGTCTGTGTGTGTGTGTGTGTGTGTGTGGGAGCGCACGTGCTTTTTCTTTTTTAACGTCCTGCCACTGCTTCCAGTGTGTATCAACAAACAAGTAACAGATGTCACTACTGTAACTAATTAACAAACAATAACTATATATGTATATATGTAGTGTGTGTGTGTATAATGTGTGTGTGTATATATATATATATATATATATATATATATATATATATATATATATATATATATGTGTGTGTGTGTGTGTGTGTGTGTGTGTGTGTGTGTGTGAGACACTATGTAGTGGTTAGCACTGTTGCTTTGCAACTCCATGGGTCGAATCTGGTCTGTGTATTTGGAGTGTGCATGTTCTCCCCCTGCGTATTGGGTTTCCTCCGGGTACTCCGGTTTCCTCCCAAAGTCCAAAGATATGCAGGTTAGGCTAACTGGGGTTCCCACATTCCCCTGTAGTGTGTAAATGTTGACCGGAGGTCCTAACACGGTTGTAAAAATGGTAATAAATACAATGGTAATCACCAATGGCCTCCACGGTCCCTAGTTGGACTTCAGAGGTTCCTAGATAGATGGATGTACTGTATATGGCAGAATTGTGGCTTAGTGGTTAGCACTGTGGCCTCGCACCTTCAGGGTCTGGGTTTGAGTCTCGCCTCGAGGTTGGTGTGCATGGAGTTTGCATTTTCTCCCTGTTTGGTGGGTTTCCTCCGGGTACTCCGGTTTCCACCATGCAGATTTGGCATTCCCAAATTGCTCACAGTGTACCATGTTTGCTCACAGAGTGTATCATCAGCATTGGCCTCCATGGTCCTTAGTTGGACTACAGAGGTTCCCAAATATATAGCTAATTCTGCTTTTAGTTCTTACTGTATCTACTGGTGTGCTTCAGCATACCAATACATCTAGGACAATGCTATGCTTCCAGCTTTGTGGCAACTGTTTGGGGAAGGCCTTTTCCTATTCCAACATGACCGTGCCCCAGTGCACAAAGCAAGGACTATAACGACATGGATTGATAAGTTCGGTATGGAAGAACTTGATTGGCCTGCAATATATACTATATATATATTTTTTTCCAAACACAAATCAAATGAAATGTATCTAGCTTTAGATGAATATATTTTTCGAATTCTAGAGTTTATATGAACATAATAATATAATACAGGTTGCCCTGGACAGGGGGTTAAATGAAAAAGAGCTGAAAAGCAACAGAGGGGCAAAAACTGTACCAGGTTTCCTGAAAGTCAGGAACTAACAAGAATATTAATTCACTCATCTTCTATACTGCTTTATCCTGTATAAAGGATCATGGGGGCCTGGAGCCTATTCCAGGTGACTTAGGGCACTAGGCAGTGTCCACCCTGGACAGGCGTTCCAATCTATCATATGGCATCACATACACATACTACGGGCAATTTGGGACCACCAATTAACCTGATTAAATGTCTTTAGACAGTGAGAGGAAACCGGAGTACCCGAAGGAAACTGACCAAGAACACACAAACTTCACAAACACCTGACCCAAGACGGGACTCGAACCCTGCAAGGTCACACTGATAACCACTACCCCAAACAACAATACGTAGAGCAAATATTTTTCATCTGAATATGCTGAGCAAAGTCCTCAAAAAACATTTAGGAGCTGGAAAACATGCATTCCACATATTGATGAACACGTCGAACATGTGTGGTAAACACAAAACAATCTACATGTAGTTGGTTCCTGAAGAATCAATCAACCTTTACATTTGTTTTTCACCACGAAAAAGATGAGTATTCGGCAAATGCATCCTCGTTTGTGTCTATAATTAACTAAGCTTTTGCGCCTCCTGTGAACCCCCGTGTCTACAACAGAGAACACGCGACACCTTTCTTCTTTTAACCCTCAGATTAAAAAGAGCAGTCCTTCAGATGTCCATCAGACAAATACGACCTCGATCCGTCGAAGCCACTTAGAGAAATCAATAACACTAAAACCAAAAACTAAACTCTAAAAAGTTATGAGGGCCAACAACCTCCCTAAAACCATGCTGACTTCACTCCGAAGTCCCTCCAAGCAAATCCCGGCTCGATCCTATCTCGGTGGCAATCGATTAAAAAAAGAGAACAGTATGTGATTCATAATGATTCATTGAGTTGAGTTTTTTTTTTTTTTTTTTTTTTAAATATGAGGTTCCACTTGCTGTGGTTTTCGGTCTAAGAAAAACACACTGAAAATGGATATCTGGACGTGCGTCTTGGATGGACATATGAGTATGGCTTGCGTGCGGAGTGGCTAATGGTTTTCTGTCCCATCAGGTCACTCGTACACACACACACACACACACACTCGTTGACATACAGTATGTACGGGAAAGTGCATGGAAATTCTGCGAGCGCAGATATCCTGGCACTGAAACGAGACAAAGCAAGAAGCTGAGCCATGGTCCTTTCACCATCACAGGGTTAAGATTAAACACTCTTGCTCTGGCTAATGAGCCATCTGCAGCGAGGGGGAAAAAAAAGGATTACAAAGAGAACTTCAAGTGCTGCCTAGTCTAACCCCTAACTAGCTCACCCACACTATCACACCAGGCACAAATCCCCATGCACGAGCTTAAAGTTCATCTGGACCATGTTGCATATCTCAGAGCACTTTGCTTTACATCATCTTACGCCCTTCTATAATCTAAGACACCACTTATCAGCTTTGCCGAGTTCACATCGGCAAGGTATTAAAAAGGGAGGCTTAATAACCTGGACAAAGCTGTGTTATGACTCGTCATATGACCACACCGAGGAGAAATTCCCATGTACGTGACATACCTTACAGCTTCTGAAGCACACATCAAAAGGTCATGTGGATTTTAGAACGAGATGGGAACTTTCACGGGGAAAAATACAGAAAAGGCGGGTGAGAGTGAGATAAATGAGAGAAAGACAGAAAAATTGGATATTTTAAGGATGAAGGATGCAGCGTTTCATAGGGCTAGAGTATGCAAAGACAAACAAGTAAGCAAATAAACAAACACTAGGAAATGTGCACTTACTTATTGATCACTCTGGCATGAGGTTAGTTCTTCTCTTCTCTTCTTCTCTCTTCTCTTCCTGTCTTCCTCTAGCCACTCTGCATACCAGAGAAACACTGCCAAAACCAGGGACATGCAAAACAATTGTGCTTGTTTGATGTTTGTTTATCCGCTCCTCTCTTTTTTTGTTGTTGTTTTTGCTTCTCTCACTCCTTCTCCCTTGTTGTTTTTGCTTCTCTCTCTCTCTCTCTCTCTCTCTCTCTCTCTCGAGCATGCAGCTCATTTCATTCGCTCCTGATGCAATGTTTGTTTATCTGTTTGTTTGTTGTCTGTTTACTTGTTTGCACAGACAGGAAGCCCTTGGAGGATTTAAACTAGAACAGCCATGGAGAAAGAAAGAAAGAAAGAAAGAAAGAAAGAAAACAGATTTTGCTGTAAGGGTGTTGAAGGCCCAAGCAAGGGCAGAACTACACACACACGCACACACACACACGCACACACACACACACATGCACACACACACACACACACCAAGAATATTACAGATGAATGTGACCACATAACCCATCAGACATATTGCAGGCTAAGGCAAAGGTTAGTTACTCTGTCACTGAGATCTAATAACATCCTCCATTCTGAATAAAAAAAAAAAAAGGAAAAAAAAAACACTTCAGCACTTTAGCCCGTTTTCGATTAACATTTAAGAGCAAGCTTTGTGGTTAATCAGGGGTAATAATTATCAAAGTCGACAGGTAATTAAATTAAACCATAATTGGCTACATGAATTGGCTGTTCTACAACATTTTTTTCCCATACATAATTAAAGAGAAATGTGTGCTTTTCAATGAGTGAACGACTGCACCAAAAAAAAAAAATAGTAAAAAAAATAACAAAAGAAAAGTGATTAAAGACTGACAGGTGGAGGTGAGATCTAATATAGATCAGTCTCTAAATATATCAGTCTATATATTTCATCCAAAAAATTTTCAT
Source organism: Clarias fuscus (assembly GCA_030347435.1). NCBI lineage: Eukaryota > Metazoa > Chordata > Actinopteri > Siluriformes > Clariidae > Clarias > Clarias fuscus. The sequence continues at coordinate 24,513,615 of CM059217.1, forward strand.
CTTGGCACTTTTTCTTGGCACGGTGAAGGTGTTCGCTCTGACACTCCTGTAATGGGTGCCGTTCATTTAGATAGTGTTTGTTGTGATTGATGGCGTCTACTGTGATGATATTCATTATGCAAGGTACTGTAGCTGTTCAGTGTCAAGGTGTTTATCATAATCTGCTATTTACCTTTGTATCCAATATACTGTAGATGTTGTACAATATAAATGGTGTTTATTGTGTTATTTGAAGTTTACATGTGTGACGTTTACTGTGATGGTGTTTATTATGATGGTGTTTGGTGTTACATTTTATAGCCAGTTCACATAGGGTTATTCCTCATGGTGTTTCTTGTGACAGTTCATTGTAATGGGTAGGGTTTGTTATGATGGTGTTTGGTGTAGTACATATTGTTGCATTGTATAGCCAGTTTAGTAAGGTGTAAGGTAGTGTTACCCCTTGTGATGTTTCCTGTGATGGTGTTTATTGTAATAGGTAGTGTTTATAATGATGGGATTTGGTGTAGCACACTTTGTTAAACTTTGTAATCAGTTTAGATATTGAAACAGTTTCCTATTTAAATCAGTTCAAATATTGTTTTCTGTGTAAGGTGGTGTTGTGATGTTTCCTGTGATGGTGTTTATTGTTATGGGTGGTGTTTATTATGATGATGTAAGTGTATTACATATGGTTAAATTTTACAGCCAGTTTAGATGTTGAAACATGGTGTTTCATGTGCAAGGTGGTGTTACCTTCTTGTGAAGTTTTCTGTTATAGTGTTTAATGTGATAGGTGGTGTTTATAATGATGGTATTTGGTGTAGTACACATTATTAAATTTTATAGCCAGTTTAATTTCGAAATATGGTGTTTTCTGTGTAAGGTGGTGTTACCTCTCGTGGTGTTTTCTGTGATGGTGTTTATAGTGAGGTGGTGTTTATTATGATGGTGTTAGTGTATTACATATGATTACAGTTTATAGCCAATTTAGATGTTAAAACATGGTGTTTCATGTGCAAGGTGGTGTTACCGCTTGTGATTTCTCTGTTATAGTGTTTAATGTGATGGGTGGTGTTTATACTGATGGTAATTAGTGGTGTGCAAATGGTTAAATTTTATTGTCAGGTTAGATGTTGAAATATGGTGTTTCATGTGCAAGGTGGTGTTAACCCCTTGTGATGTTTTCTGTCATGGTGTTTATTGTGATGGGTGGTGTTTATTATTATGGTGTTTGGTGTAGTACATATTGTTGTATTTTATAGACAGTTTAGTTGTTAAAACAGGGTGTTTTCTGTGTAAGGTGGTGTTGTTACCCCTTGTGATTTTTCTGTTATAGTGTTTATAGTGATGGGTGGTGTTTATTATGGTGGTGTTAGTGTATTACAAATGGTTACATTTTATAGTCAGGTTACATGTTGAAACATGGTATTTCACCTGCAAGGTGGTGTTACCCCCTTGTGTGTGATGGATGATGTTTATTATAATGGTGTTTGGTGTAGCACATTTAGTAATATTATATAGCCAGTTCAGATGTTGAAACATGGTGTTTAGTGTGTAAGGTGGTGTTATTCCTTGTGATGTTTGCAGTGATGGTGTTTATTTTGATGGGTGGTATTTATTTTGACAGTGTTTGTTGTAATAATTGTGTTGTAGTGCATTTTGTAAAATTATATAGCTAGTTTCGCTGTTGGTGGTGTTTTTTTTAATGGCGTTTACTGTATTAGAAGTTTTTCATGTTTATAGTCAGTATAGATGCTGTACTGTAGGTTGTTTCCAGGGGTAGATGGTGTTTATACTGGTGGTGTTTATATTATTTGCACTTATCAAGATTATTTTGTTACTGTTTGTTGTTTTGAATGATGTTTACTGAAACAGTGTTTACTATAATGGTGTTTTTCGTTGCAATGTTGTACTGTTGTAGCATTTACTAGAATGTGTTTTGTACTCGCTAATGGTGTTTATTGTGATGAGTAAATGGTTTGTTAGTGTTTTTGTGGTTATTGGTTAGGGTTTGATCTGATTGTGTTTACTCTGATGGTGTTTGCTATGGGGCAGTTTGTACTCTAAAAGTCTTGACTGTGAAGTGAAGTGTTTATGTTGGATGATTATTGTGACATTGTGTTTAATGTGCAGTGCGGTGTTTTCTGTGATTATGTTTATTGACTGGGGTATTCTCTACAGAATTTGTATTCGTTATGGTGTTTATTTTGGGTAGTGTTTAAAACGATAGTGTTTAGTGCTGTGTTACATGTGATGAGTGGTTGTATTGCGATGGGGAAGTTGTGTGATCTTGAGTGTTATGGTGTTTATTGTTTGTTTGGTGTTTTGCTGTGATGTGTCTCATGTTTTCATTACTTGAATTGCGTGGTATAATGAGTGGTATGTACTGCAATATGCTACAGAGGTTGGTATTTACTGTGGGTATTACATTAATATTAATTTTCTAAAGAAAAACGTTACTGTGAATGGTACAGTTTGTTGTGTTTAGTCAGGTCTGTCCAGGTTGGTGTTTCTTTTTATGATTGGTGTTTGATGAACTGAATTTGAATTGCTATTTATTATGATAAGGCTTCCTCTAATGGTGCTTGCTCTAATGCATCGCGCTTGCTGTGATGGTATTTGCCCTGATATGCAGATAGATGTCTGTAGTGCGGTGTTTATTGCCGGTGTTTCGTGTTATTTTATTTTATTTCTACGTTTAATTACAGTTAAGCAGGTGGCTGGCTTTGACTCTGGGAAATAATGTCTCTTCTTCAGTAATCTCCTGCAGATGATGCTGGTGCTCTCTATCTCATGCAGCGCTTTAGGGAGTGAAATCTGGCTAGTCATATTTAGGGAGGCGCGCACACACACACACACACACACACAGCCCGTCGATGAACACATGCCAAAGTTTGAGAATAAGCTTCCCAGAAAATCTTTTCGACCTGTGTGTGTGTGTGTATGTTGTGTACATGTGTGGTATTAGGTTAAAAAATAGCTGCCATGTGGGAGCAATGCAGTAAAATAAAGTGCCATAAAATAAAAGTTATTGCCAGCAGTGTTTACAAACAACCCCTACGGCCCATAACCAGAAATAGAAAATGGAACATTCCTGCCTGTGTGATTTGAGACAAGGAGGGGAATACCACAGCGAGGAAATCAAACTATTTACCGCATCTCGGTTAATATCCCCCCAGTGAGCCCTGACCTCAGAAGGAGGGAAAACAACTGATAAAACGATGTCATGGTTTGTGCAGCGAGACAGTGGCTGGGTGTGCAACACAAATTATGCTTCTCGATCGTCGAGGCAGATCAGAGGCCCAGCAGCATGTTTTCATTAAAGAGTCATAAAAGTGTTTACAGCCGCAGCTGGCTCGGATTAAAGCACAATAAATAACACTGCACCGGCTTGTTTATCCTGTTCACATACACACGCACGCACACGCGCGCGCACACACACACACATAACCCTGATGTCTCAGTTAACAGATCCATCTAGGGGACGTTGCTAACTCATGCAGGTAATACTCATAGCGCAGTAACCGATCCTAAGCTGCCGTGCCATGCGAGATGTGTTTTTTTTTTCTTCTTCTTTTTTCTTTCCCTCGAATAAACACGTCTATATAAAACATGCCTGAGATGCATTAAAATGTTTTAAGAAGTCGCGTAAAGCACAGGAGGTTCAGAGCGGCGACAAGTATGCATATAAAACAGTTATTGGTGACCGAGGTGACACCTGGGGTTGTAAGAGTGGTGATGGTGCTTAGGTCGCTGGGGTTACCGGGGTCATCGGGGTTAGGTAGGGGTAGCGCACAGGGAGTGAGTGTAGAGGATTTTGGGGTTTTAATTACTGGTGCTGAGAGCTGCATGTTGTGCAAAGGGAGGCGTCAAAAGATCTCTTGTTGAGGTAGTGTGGCTGTACACACACATACGCACGCACACACACACACACACACACACACACGGAATCGCTCAGTCATTCTACATTTCACTCTGGCGTCCTCTCTCATAGACACACATGCACATACGCACATGCTCAGACATTCATTTATTCATTCTCTCTCTATCACTATCTCAATGACACACACACACACACACACACACACACACACACACACACACACACACACACACACACACACGCACACAAACACACCGTTCCCCTTCCTCGGCTACGATCTTGTATCAAAGCAAACAAATGACATGCTGTCAACCCCTTTCCCTTTTTTTTTTTTTTCACTAAAATGACACTCCATATCTCCAGTAACTGACATTATCAATCGGCGACGTGCTCAAATCTTCTGGCCCGAGCTGGCCGTTCCCACAGGGGAGCTGGGAGCCTTGTCCTTTGTTTGCTGAGAGATGGTGCCAGGATGAGCCCTGACTTTTTCCCCGAGCGCAGGGGAGAGCTGTCACACAGTGTGTTTAGCACAGAGCTGGCCAGATTAGGACAGGCATTGTCAGCATCGCCTGCGTCGCTGCCTCTTTCAGGCGCCATTACAAAGTGTGTGGCGTGGCATTTCTGCCCTGAATGCAAGGCTTCACTGTACGCAAACGTCTTTGCTGTAAATGTGCAGCTACCGCCTGAAAGGAAGGTTCGGGAGATCAAGAACGTTTATTACTAGCTTTCATAGATGCGTGATTAGATATGTGTGGGCATGCTTTGACTTTCAGCATTCATGTTTGAAAGGTGAAACACTTTCATTCTGAGTGATATGTATTAAATGACTATGATATAATAATAATAATAATAATAATAATAATAATTATTATTATTATTATTATTATTATTATTATTATTGTTTTGAAAAGTTGATTTTTTTTCCAAAACAATATAAAATGCATAAAATAGCAGCAGAAGTAACAACAACAACAACAACAACAATAATATAAAGCACTTTCTTTTTATGCAATATATTAAGTGACTACAATATTATTATTATTATTATTATTATTATTATTATTATTATTATTGTTTTGAAAATTTGATTTTTTTTCAAAACAATATAAAATGCATAAAATATCAGCAGAAGCAACAACAACAACAACAACAATAATATAAAGCACTTTCTTTTTATGCAATATATTAAGTGACTACAATATTATTATTATTATTATTATTATTATTATTATTATTATTGTTGTTGTTGTTGTTGTTGTTGTTTTGAAATGTATCTAAAAGCAATATAAAATGTATAAAGCAACAGCAGCAACAACAATAATAATAATAATAATAATAATGATAATAATAATAAGCTAAAGCACTTTCTTTCTATGCGTTATTGTTCACTTTATTTCTAAGTGATCACATTATTATTATTATTATTATTATTATTATTATTATTGTTGTTGTTGTTGTTTTAAAAATGTGAACATTTTTATTGAGTGTCTGAAGCAATATAAAATAATAATAATAATAATAATAATAATAATAATAATAATGTGAAGCACTTACTTTCTGGGGTCATATATATTAAGTGTTCAGATTATTATTATTATTATTATTATTATTATTATTATTATTATAGTGCTACACACAGTGCTAACCACTAGAGCCCCATTCCATGTTTTTACCATCATCATCATTATCATCATCATCATCATCATCATTATTATTGTTGTTGTTGTTGCTTTGTTTTTGCTGTTCTTGTTGTTATTATTATGAGGTAAGACTGTATAAAACAATATAATAAACATAAACATCAATAATAATAATTAACATTAGGATATAGTTCACATTATTATTATTATTATTATTATTAGTAGTAGTAGTAGTAGTAGTACAAAGAGATTACATGCTGTCAGTTTAATTGTATGCTATCAGCATTTAATTTTAATATGCAACATTATTTTACAAGTACATTGTATAAAGTGTTATTACATATTTACTACTACTACTAATAATAATGTATAATTTTAAGTACAAATTGTTATTATTATTATTATTATTATTATTATTATTATTATTATTATTATTGTTGTTGTTGTTGTTGTTTTTGGTGGTGTTGTTGTGTGTTATTTAAAAAATATATCAATTTATTTATAAAATAAAAGTGTGATTATTACCTATTATATATAATTCTCAGTTTATTATAAAAATGATATGCATTTTAATTGAAGGTCACCTCAGTGAAACAGACAGTCTCCTAGCACAATGAACACTCTCAGCTATGTTAAATTTCTTTATTATTTCCTCCTCCTCTTTCTTTCTCTCTCTCTGTCTCTCTGTACCTTTTCTCTGGCAGGTGCCTTTATCAGCCAAGGAGACTGAGGATGAATAATGTGCTGAGTGTGTAGAACGGACAGAATGAAACGACTCATCCAGGAACGAGTGGCTTCTCATCCTCTATATCTCTCAAAGAATCCGGCCCTTAATCTGATGGCCAGAACCTAATGCGTACTCAGCCAATTACGACACCAGGAACTTTCTGCTCTTAAAAGATCTTTCTTTTCAGCCTGTGCAGCCGGCCTAAAGTTGGACTCAATTTTTTTTTTTGCGATTGCGAGTCTTAATCCTGGTTTGAAAGCAAATTGAAGGAAAATTATTAGGATTTTTTTTTCCCCCACCGCTTTCATCCATTCTGATCATTTCCAAAAAAGAATACGTGACCTCTGCGATTGTGCTTGTCCTTGAGTTTCACTTTAAAAATTCAGTGGATTAAAAGGGACAAGCATGAAAGCCTGCATTAGCCATATTTCTTTAACGTCCCATATTAAGGTAATCCTCAGATTATGCAGAATCAAACATAAGAGAATGTAAGAAGGCAAATTACTTAATGAGGACTTAAAGTGGACAGGGCGTTTAGGCCTTAGATGAGTCTTGTGGAGGAAGAGTCCTCGAGGATGGTTACTGAAATATCTACACCGGGGCAGTAGATCAGATTCCAGGACGGGACATTATGCAGGAATGTTTCTGAGAGGTCACGGATAAGGGGTTTATATTAAGTTGTATGGGTTAAGCAGAGACTGTGTGTATGTATGAGAGTGTGTGTGTGTGTGTGTGTGTGTGTGTGTGTGTGTGTGTGTGTGTGTGTGTGTGTGTGTGTGTGTGTGCATTCATCCTTCCATATGTTCCAAACAACAGTTCAGCAGCAGGTCTGTTTAGTCAGTGTGTGCATAATGCTGATTTCTGTCATTTCACTTACCAGTCACCACAGAGAAGCCTGATCCTGTCCTCAAATATGGAAATGTGAATTACATGCTCTCTCTCTCTCTCTCTCTCTCTCTCTCTCTCTCTCTCTCTCTCTCTCTCTCTCATGAGTGAGTCATTACGCCTGGATGAGAGCCAGGCCGAGCTCTCACTCTTCATTTCTCTCCGCCTCTGACTGACGCAGATTCATTTTAAAAACGAGCCGCTTATTACTGATCCAAACTTTTTACGGCCCCGCGGTGGCCGGCAGAAGACAGCTTTATTCCCAGAACGCCGTCCAACCTGATAGTTATATACGCCTTGGCTCCCTTACTGCCAAATCCTGCTGTGATTTGCAACATTACCTTTACAACTTTAAACTGACTCAAGCAACTGGGAGACCTCTTTATGACACTAATACGCCATCTTTAACATACCATCGCAATAAAAAATTCGAGTCATGGACACTAGAGATGCGTGATTCACAATTGTATTTTCAAAGTCGATGCTCATGATGGAGATCTAAGGGACGATACTGGTGCAGTCAATAAGCATACTTTGGTCGAACACTTAAATCCCAAATCTATGTCATTTTTAGAGACATTCATGATAGTAAAGAATGAATAAAGATGTATTATCAACATCCACTGATCAGCCATAACGTTTACATGCAATACATTAAGGCCAATATTGTCTAGGCTCTGATTGATCCATCAGGGCAGCTCTGGTCCTTGGAGGATGAATCCACAAGGATGACTCAGTGGCATCAGTGCATTAGTTGTGGATCCTTTGGGTGCTGTGGGTTGCTGGGTGGGTCGTCCATGATAGGACGCATTCTGTGAATGCTCAGCTGGGTTTCAACTTAGAAGTCAGATTAACAACCTTGAACATCAATTTGTGCTACTTTGAGTTTTCTTTGGTATAGACTGGACGAGCTGACCCTTGGCATTGATGAGCCTTGGATCCCCATGATTGTGTCATCAGTTTACTGGTATAGAATTGTGGTATAGCATCAGTGTTATTCTATTCGATGTTCTGGCTGATGGATGTACAATGAGGGCTAAGTTAAATATAAGCACTTATGATTACACCTCTGATTATTAAACATAAAGTAACTAGAATACAGTTTTTACTGTATTGACCAAGGTGGCAGGGTGGTTTAGCGGTTAGCACTTTTTCCTCGCAAATTCAGTGGGGGTTGGGGGTTTGAATTTCACCTCCAGTCTGTGAGTGTGGTGTGAAGTTTGCATGTTCTTCCCATGGTTAGTGGGTTTCTTTCCAGAGCCCAAAGAGTGGTGGTGTAGGCTGATTAGCATTTACAAAATTGCTGGTTGGGGATGAGTGACTGTGTGTGTGTGTGTGTGTGTGTGTGTCTGTGCGTGTTTTGGTACCCCATCCAGGGTGTACTGTACATCTATTTCCTTGTGCCCTAAGTTCCCTAGGATATGCCTTCCATATGGCCTTCCATAACCCTACTCAAAATACGTCTTAGAGATAATTGTTGTAAGTATTTATCCATTTTTGTTAAGTTGGATAAATTCTGTCATATTATAGATAGTATCAGTAGGGGCATTTGTGGCTCAGTGGTAGGTTTCTCGCCTACTGTAGCATGCTGAAGGCCCAGGTTTGGTTCCCAGCCAGTGCCCAAACCCCGGATGGCAAGATGCAGTGCCGGTTCCAAGCCCGGATAAAATGGGAGGGTTGCGTCAAGTAGGGCATCTGGCGTAAAACCTGTGCCAAACTGTTATGCGGAAGAGTTGGTCCGCTGTGGCGACCCTTCAACAGGAGCAGCTGAAAGACTAACAACAACATTACAGATAGCATCACTCACTCACTCACTCACTCACTCATTCACTCACTCACTCATCATCTATACCACTTAATCCTGTATTCTGGGTCACAGGGGGCCTGGAGCCTATCCCAGGAGACTTAGGGCACAAGGCGGGGTACACCCTGGATAGGGTGCCAATCCATCACAGGGCCAGATAGTTTCAATCATCCTAAAACTTCCATAGAGAGAATTGGTGAGTCCAAAACTTCAATATCATTACCAGCATGGGGAGTGTTCTTCATATTCAGAGTAAGCACATACAGGCACAAGGGGAAAAAAATCAGGGGATTGAGAAAGCAGATGATAACACTATGTCGTATAATATTAAGAAACAATTTCGAAAGAAAAAAACAACAACAACAACTTTTTTTTTTTCAGGCAGCAGGGCCGTTGGCAGGTGCAGGATAAAATGCTTTATTTTAGAACGGGAAGACAAATCCAAAACACAAGGCAAGGTCGTAAACGTGATAACAGGCGAGGGTTTGGTGATCAACAAACAGACTGTAGACAAGACTGGAATCGGGAACCAGGAAACGTGTCAAAGATCAAAACCGGAAAAGCAAAAACAATGATAAGGCTTGCTTTGTCAGGAGACTGAACGATACACGGTGCCAAGGTAGTGTAAACAGTCTGTTTACATACATATGTTTTATGCATAAACAATATGAAAGCATGGATGCTGCTGGTGGTGTAATGGTGTGAGGGATATTGTCATGGCACCGTCGAAATGCCATGGATTACCTGAATAGTGTTGCTGACTAGGCGGCAGTGGTGTAGTGATTAGCACTGTCGCCTTGCACCGCCAGGGTCCGGGTTCGATCCCTGGCCAGGCTCGATTCCCGTCTCTGTGTGCATGAAGTTTGCATGTTCTCCCCGTGCTTGGTGGGTTTCCTCCGGGTACCCCGGTTTCCTCCCACAGACATGTAGGTTAATTGGTGTATGTGTGTGTGTCTGTGCCCTGCGATGGATTGGCACCCTGTCCAGGGTGTACCCTGCCTTGTGCCCTAAGTCTCCTGGGATAGGCTCCAGGCCCCCCATGACCCTGAATACAGGATTAAGCGGTGTAGATGATGAGTGAGTGAGTGTTGCTGACCAGGTCAAGCTAAAATCATCTCAAGCTGGTTTCTTGAACATGACAATGAACCATGTTTCTAGGCCGCTATGGTTTAGGTTTAGAATGATATGACAATATACAAGTAAGGTAAAAAATGTACAGTAGTATTAAAGCTGATCGTATTATAGGAGACTAATTACGAAAATCATGTTAATTATAAATCATTACAAATTTGACAGATTGCCAGCCTATGAAATAGCACTTGATGCAGCGCATCCTATTTTCCGCGAAATGAACTAGAAATCGGCTATTTTTCCGCCTGACACTGGCTAAAATAGCGACGCTTAAGCTGGAAATTTTAAGAAACATAAAATTTCTTTTTAAATTGTGCCAATGTAGTAAATAAGAGACAAAATACATGATTTTTACAAGTATTTTCTTACTTTCGTTATACTAAGCCTTGATTCATTTGCATCCTGACATGGATGAGACATGACGAGGGTTTAATGCGGTCATCTGCTATTCATCTCCAAGTAGATATTTAATATTGGCTTCAGATAGCAAATACGTTTGAGTTGAGCTACAGTAGACTTCATTCTGCCCCTCACTTGGCCTGACGTGACACAAGAGGCGTAAGTTCAAGGTCGTGTCTAACTGAGACACGTCCCGAGTTTTCGGTGAACTCCGCCCACATGCAAAACCCTTGAGCAACTGTCTGAATATCCTGTAGTTACTGTATGTCTGAGGTCTGTGTGCAAGTTCAGCGTTGAAGCCTCACTATGAGCGCTTAACAAAACTCTCGTATTCTAATGCTTGTAGTTTGTATTTTCAATTCAACGACTTCCCTTGTGCCTTTCTGTACTTCCGTATTTACACTAAAAAGTGCAAAAATCCCCGATTAATTTATCTGCTCCTTATACAAGCACTCCAGATACAGTAGCAGAGATTGGATTCAGGCTGTGACTACAAACAAAACAAATATTGTGGCTAACATGTGGTCAGCTTTGACTTGCAATTTGCAGATTTAACCGTGTACTTTAAGCAATCGTAACAATTATTATTCTGGACTGCGTTGTTATTATCAGAGATGAAATCAATTGCCGGTACACATGAACACTGATCAGCCTCAAAACAAACATCACTGCCAGTTTAATTGAATAACATTGATTATCAATACTATACCTCACAACGGATGACAGGATCATGGCTACGCAAGGCTCATTTATGCCTGGGTGGACCAAAGGCTAGCCAGTCTGGTCTGATCAAACAGAAAATGCACAGACAAACTATTATGATCCATGGTGGCCTCACAGCAACTCACAGCACCCAAAGGACCCGCCGTTAACATTCTTGTGCCGGAGACCCCGAGAGGTCTTGTGGAGTCAGAATAGAGCTGCCACGGTGGCATAAGGAGGACCCCCACAATATTGCGCTTAATGTTTTGTGGTTAATGCTATAGCTGGTTGGAAATCTTATTATAACAGAATATGAACATGAATGATGAATCAAACCAATCCAAAATCATACCCTTTAAACCACGCAAAGAATCAAACCAGTCAAGTTAAGGCATTAAGGTTAAGGTTAAGGCATTGGATTACGGTTCAGAAGGTCCCGGGTTCAAATCCCACAAAGTTGTCCCAGTTGGGCCCTTTAACCCTCAACTTCTCAGATGTACAATGAAATACAAATGTAAATTGCTCTGGATAAGGGCGTCAATGCATCACAGGCCACACACATTTCACATGTTTTTGGACTGTGGGAGGAAACCGGATTACTTGGAGGAAACCACCAAGCAGGGAGGCTGGGAGGGAGGGAGGGAGGGGGGCCTGCAAACTCCATGAAACACAGATCCCGAGTTGGGAATCAAACCCAGACCCTGGAGGTGCAAGGTGACAGAGCTAACCATTACACCATCGTGCCACAAATATCTTTACTGCAAAATATAACTTTAACTTTAGTAATCAAAACAATTTGGCTGTTTTTTTCCGCCTAAATATCTGGAGAACGAGCCATCCCTCCGTTTTGCGCGGTGCTCCAGATGCTACAGCTTTGTTCCACAGGTGACACTCTTCTTATAAAACAAGTTACACTAAGCATACATTTTACTTTGTACCACCAAATTCAGCCTCTATCATATCACTGACCGCGCATGCACTCGTCTTCCAAACGGACCACATGACCTCTCTCAAATCACTCTCAGACAACGTCTACTCAAGGTCCGCATGTACTCATTTCCATGCCGGGATTTTCTCTCGCCCTAATTTATTTGAACAGCAAATTTGATTCAAGGTTTTGTTGTCTTAATTAAACAGGCTGTTTCCTAGTGTTGTGTCCTTGGGTCATGACCTTGTTTGCACACCGCCACAGTATCGCTCTGAACTGAGAAACAAAAAAGGAAATAGGCAAATGAGTGTTAGTTCTGTCCAAAAGCAAGTTTGCAAAAGTTAATCCTCCCCCCCGCCCCGATGTGGCATGTTAGGTCTTGATACACTACTCTTGTTGTGGTTTATCTCGCCCTTCAGCCCTGTCTGATATGACACAGGTGTGTACAGTACGCTTGCTGTGGTTCCGACTGCTTCTTCGTCCTGTAGGCATTTGCACGTACATTTGCATTTACCTTCCTGCTGCAATGAAAACTCTCGCTTGGGTACACAAAAGATTTGCACTTGACAAAAAACCTGTGTCATGATTATATGTTGTTGCATGACACTCCATTGGTTTTTGGTGCTATTCTCATACAAGCTCTTATGCATCCTTGGTTTTAACTAAAATTTCCAAATTTCCAATTTCCACATCTGTTGCCAAGATACGTTTAAAGTAAAAGTTTCACGGTATGCTATTTGCACTTTTCTAGGTCAAAGGTACACACTAAAGGCGTAAAAGGTATACACCACCCAAGCAACAAGGGATGGTATACTGTAGGTTGTTATCCTGGCTCTTTTAAAGGTTTATTCCTTTATGCTTTTTTTAAAAAAAAAATCTGAATAAATAATTTCATGGTTTCTTCCTTTATGCTTTGAGCTTTTTTTTTTTTTTTTAAATATATGAAAAATATCTGAAATTCTTCTTTATCGTATCTAAACTTATCTAACTTTTATAACATCTTATTTAAATATAATATGTTTTTTTAATGGTTTCTTATTATTTTTGTGCTTGTTTATGAGTCAAGATCACTTTTCCATCATTGCTCAGCCGTAACTCATTTTAGTTCAACTCTGCATTTACCGTGTCTTCTTGTCTCCCTAGAATGATAAATGGTACCTGTATGTATATATATATATATATATATATATATATATATATATATATATATATATATATACGTGTGTGTGTGTGTGTGTGCAATGTGCCCTGGACTGTTATCTTATCCAGTGTGTATAAGCGAGAGTCTTGCACTGTGTTTCGGGAATCGACCCCGGATTTAACGCGACCCTGTCCAGGATAAAGCAGTTACGAAAGACGAAGCTCGAGCCAGAAAATGTGAATCAGACAGTTGACCCGCCATTCAAACCAGGCATCAGTGTTCAATGTGATGCCGGTGTTACAATTTGATGATGACCTTTGTGCTCTGTTTTTTTTATTTTTTTATTTTTTTTTTCAAAATCAATAAAGGGAACTATTTAAATACCGAAGCCAAAGCTAACCAACTGCCATCATATACAGTGCACAAGGATTTGTGTATAAGTTAAGTCAGCCAGACAGGCAGACAGTCATGCTGCCCATCATAATATTGACATGAAATCTGTTGGGGGCGGGGAATCTAGTGTTACTACGCCGAGGTGCTGGCACACACTCAAGCTCTGATTTGCTAAACGTTTGCATGTGTAAAAACACATGCAAACTTTGTAACACCCGCAAAACAAAAGTACAAGCTGATTTACCTACAGGGTCAGTGGAGGATTAAGTCATTCACACGTTTTGTCCGTTTCGGGATTTTGCCCCAAAGAATAATTTCATTTCTACATTTCTAAAAGTGCGAAATACAAAGCAGCCTATGCAAATGAAGGAATTTAACACTCACACGATATGATATACCACTAAGCCTGAGAGAAAGCCACTACAGGAAGGACGATCACGTATGCAAACGAGAGCAGCCGAAGGGTAGGTGCTGACATAGCGGAAGTCTGTTTCATAATAATAAAGAAAAATCTTTTTTTTTTTTTTTTTTTTTTGCACTTTCTAAAATGATCTTTCAATTTGATGAAACATTGTCTACAGGTTTACTCATGCCTAAAGTTACCTTCACTATTCCACAGTAGTAGAGCCTGCGAATGGCTTGTGACATGCAACACAACATGCTCATATCATCCTATTTGCGTTCATTGTTGACTTTAAATTTTTCATGCATGCGCATCAGATGAACACAAACATTTAATGTGATGGTATTTTATTATTCTGCAAATATTTTCATATATTGAAATTAAATGTGATTTCCAAGCATTTGCACTAGAATTATGCTTATTATTTGGGATGATAGCTAAATAAGAATGGATTTGATTGGACATCAAAGCAGCATGCCATCCTGATAATATCGTCATTGAGTTAATAAATGCAACATGGCTTTACGCAACAAATCAGACTAAAATAAAAAAGCAAGTAGATAAATAAATATAAATAAATAAAGGTAAATTTTTCTTTAAACGGCCAGGAAATAACAACCAGCGATTTTAGAGCGATTGTCCCTAGGAACTGTAAATTCTATCCATGAACATTAGCGAAGCCAAAACGGAAAAAGAGACAGGCCGGTATTTACGTATAATCATCCTCCCATATACACACACATACAACAGACATAAACGTTAGAACTATATTTTATAAAACTCATCCTGAGTCAGAATCCAGGCTCACAGCCAGAAGACTTTAACGAACGCAAGATATGTGTCTGACGGTCCGGGATGTCTGCGAGACTGACTCATGACCTCTCCTGGTTAGGTTCCTCTCCGTGTAACCGCTAAGCCCACCATCATCTGCTTAACCCTGAAGCTGAAGTCCAGAAGGCCATTTCTTAAGATGCATGATGTCACTAATTGCTTTCCCAGAGCGTGTTAAAGAAGAGGTGTAGGTTTACGAGAGACCAAAAAAAAAAAAAAAAAAAAACCCCGCTATGGGGAGAGAAACACACCTGAAAGCTCCTCCTGAGACCTATTGCAGTGTGAACAGCAACCATGCATAGCTTATGGCTCTCCTTTATTGTTCTTTGATGTAAACTATGAAATAAGATTTGGGAAGCACATGGAATATTGGACATTGATGACTAAAGGTGTGTTGGAAGTAAAGTATGGACCCATAACCATCTATATAATTCTTTTTGCATGCCGAATACAATGTCTTTTCAACTTGGTGGTATTTATTATTTGGCAAATCTTTTTCATACTTTGCAAATAAATAGAATTATTCTTGTTATTTAGGATAATAACCAAATAAGATTGGATTTGATCAGATATCAGAGCATCATGCATAACCATACATCCTGATAATGTCGTCGTTGAATTAATAAATGCAATCAGACTTTTAGCAACAAAAGTATACGGTATGCCTAGGAGCAGAGAGCGAAACGGGATCTCACCTGGTAATCACAGTGACTAGCACAACATGGGCGTCTGATTACTTTAAAGTAGATCTGTGATGCACAATGAGGGTTTATGCATCCCAAAACAGGGACCTACAGGTGGTGTGATACACACTCATCGGGCACCTTGTGAAATACACCTTGCTAGTACTGGGTTGGAGCCCCTTTTGCTTTCAGAACTGCCTTAATTCTTCAGGGCATATATTGAATAAGGTCCTGGAAACATTCCTTAGAGGT